>BHFT01036066.1:20000-50666 GCA_004320025.1 Laticauda laticaudata | reverse complement strand
AAACCCCAGCTATAGAATTATCAGAGAAGCCATAGAGATTGAAAAAAGACCTGAAAGCATGAATAGAAGAGATTACTCCACCAGACTGTCAATTATTTGGAAGCCTGCACTCACAAACAAAAAAAATCCGATACCTCTTTGTTCAAAGCCTGTATCAAAGTACTTTTTTGTATATATGCTTTTGTAGGGATAAAATCACTGTAGGTAAATACAAACCTGTGTACTGTATTTGCTCCTGGGTTATCTCACCTAGTCACTCTATGTGTACTCTGACATAAACTTATCAAATGCTGAAGACATATGAAAGAATGTTGTAATAGGTGCAAGGAACAAGCACATTCAAATTTTAGCCATGTAAAATATCAGATGCAGGGACTTATTCCTCCATCTTTAGCACTGTGACTGCAGCGATAATCACTGTTATATTACTTTCTTTTGCAACAGCTTTCTCCAAAAGTCTGTGGATTATCATAAAACTTCTAATTAGATTAGATGTCCAGAATACATTAATCAACCATATTGAAATACTTTTTCATCCCTCATGACAAGAGTTCTACTCTGTCCTCTCATACAAAGGTAGATAGATCACTCATGCTTAATGTTTTTAAACTAAAATTTCTGAGTTTTTAGCAAACATAATTAATAATGAGAGATATTAGGACTTACATTTTAATAACATCTGGTGTGTCAAAGGCTGCTTACCCTTCTAGAAACTTGAAAATCAAAATCACTGACAAGCCTCAGCATTTTGGCTGAGGTGCTACTTAAATCCCAAAAGAGAGAAGTTAAGAAAAACAATTTACTTTAGAAAACAGTCCAAAAATATAAAAAGAGCATAAACAGAGCAGCCAGTTATATATAGTGGGGGTAATGAAAAGAATATGAAGGATGCTAGAAATATGGGAGACATGTGATATGAGGACATTTTAATGTGCATTTTTTTAATGTAATTTAGTAATCTTGAACTAGGATATCATCTAAAATGCAACTTTTAGTTACATATTGGAAGTTCATATACAAACCAAGTCTGGCTTTTCAGCTTGGTTTACACATCTTGAGTTAAAAAGTCTTTCTAAATGTCAACTCTTAACATTATAAAATTATACAGAAGGAAAAGTGCATATAAATATGGTAGTGTATTAGCCTGCATTTAATTATCAGTTCAAACAACAACCTGATCTAACCTTTGACAAGTAAAATAAATGTTCTGAATAATTAAACCAAAGCAAACATTTGCTGTTAATGTTGGCTAATTATAGTAAGAGTTGTTGAGGAGAGAATGGGGAAAGAGAAGAAAATCAGTGAAGTTATAATTTATACATTTGTATCGTAGTTGCTACAACTATTTCTTGAAATCCCTGAATGGTTTTCCTTTTAGCCTTCATGTTCAAACCATATTTTTTTTCCTTTTCGGTAAAAAATCTAAATAGATTATTTTGAATAATATAGAGATCTAATATATACATATTATATGTATTTATGATCCCTAGAAATGATATTTTCTTTCATAATTAAATATTTTCCTATATTTCAAATGAGAAAATATTGGCATTTTTCTCAATGAAACATTTATAAAAAAATTTTTTTTTGCCCCCAAGCTTGTACAAGCTACTTTGGACACTTGTTGTAAACCAATATATTGCTTTGAATAATACAGAACAGGGGTGGCAAACTCAAGGCTTAGACCTGACCCGTGGGGCTGCCCTAGAAACAGTGAGGGACCAGCCAGCAGTGCCTCTGTCAGTGAAAACGGAGCTCAGGAGAGCCACATGTGGCCCTCCCAGTTTTTTTGCCATGATAGCCTCCTGAAATTCTTTGGTAGCAAAAACAGAGCCCAAGGGGGGCACGCACCCCCCCCAGCTCTGTTTTTGCTGGCTGAGGTTTGCAGTAGGTCGTTGCAGCCAAAAATGGAGCTCGTTTTCACTGGCAGAGCACTTGGACTCCACAGGTGTCTCCCAACATGAGTAACATCATCCTGGCTATGCCCTTCCACCCCGAGGTCAAACACAACCCTGATGTGGCCCTCAATAAAATCGAGTTTGACCCCCGAATATAGAGAATGTGTAGTGTGTAATATATAAATTATATTAAATATATTTATAGTCTCTGGAAATGATATTTTCTTTCGTATTTAAATAAGTATTCATCTTCCTATATTTTACTTGAGAAAACGTTGACATTTTTCTTAGTGAAGCATTTGTTTGTTTTAAAAAAATTGCCTCAAAACTTGTACAAAATATTTTGGTCCCTTGTTGTAAACTGCCCAGAATCACTTAGGTGAAATGGGTGGTATAGAAATAATTAACTACTTAATTTAATTTAATAGACATTTCACAAAAAAGAAAAAATTCTATGGCTAAGTTCAGTATTGTAAGCTATACTAAAGTTAGTACTAGATTAATTTTAAATCACTTTCAGCTGCTTTATACAGCTTATCAGACTTCGAGGATAGCAGCATAGCCTGCCAGTAGTTAAGAAGTCTCTCAGAGCCGATTAGTAAAATGTATTAAAAAGATTAAAATAAGGATACCCTGAGTGCCATATATTGAAGTCAGACACTATAAACAGGCAAATTAGGTGAGATATTTATATATATTTTTCTCCTACTCTTTTGATGTAAAGAGAGTGGGGCTTGTCTTTTTTAAACAGGAGAGGTTGGCTAAAGCAACTGATTTTAAAAATGGCTTTTAGTTCTCTGTTAATCTGGAAAACTATTTTCCCAGACTTGGTGAGTAAATATTGTAACTCAGAATTTTTTCAAGGTCCAAATTTCAAAACTAAGCTAAAGAATCTGAGAGTGGGTTGCTGTGTTTTTTTCCCAAACAGGTGGACTTTTAGTACTTACAAAAATGAGAATATGAAAAAATGAGGTATGATTGAATTGTATATTCCAATCCAAAATGACAAAATCTGTGTTTCATCTCTTCTCCTCAACCAAACAAAAATCAGGATTTGGAATTCTGCCCTGCCACCCATTCCTCTATAAGCTTCTTTTTTTCTTCCTTCACATCCTAGACATTGATTATGAATTGTTAGTCTCATCTCATAATTTCAGATATGCTTCCTGCTTTTGTATTTAAATGCTTATAAATAAACCAACACTCTTGTTTTATATATATATATACATACATACATACATACATACATACATACATACATACATATATATATATGTTTTTTTAAGCTTTCGCGGGTACTTACATGTGTTGCTGTTCAGCTTCCTTCGGTTTTAGTCCATGTCAATTGTAGTGCTTTCTAAGTTGTAGCAAACGTTTCAGCAGAATCTCATCTGCCATCATCAGGCTTCTGTATGGATGTGGGTCTCACAGCCTCTGGTTAAATTCGAGGCTGGCCTATTCTGATTGGCTTGGGAGTCTTGGCTGGTTCACTGGACTTGGAGTTTGATTGATTGTGTTTCTGGTTTCTTCTGTCTGTTTTGTGGCTGTTGTTTGGCTGGCAAACACTCTGTTCCTGTGTTGGAGGCTTTCAGTGCAGCTTGGCTTCGTGTGAAAGGACGGCTGCTATCCATTAGGAAGCTAGGTTTCAGCTGGGTGCCTGGTTGGGGTGTGTTTGAGCTTGAGGTATCAGGAGGAGTCTGTTTGTGCCCAGGTGTTTGCCTGGCTTGTGGGTGGAGATTTTTTTGTTTGTGAGTGCAGGCTTTCTAAAAATTGACAGTCTGGTGGGAATCATCTGCTCTATCATCTTTTCAGGTCTTGTTCTCAATCTCTATCGCTTCTCTGATGATTCTGTGGCTGAGGTTTTCTATAGTGGCTAGGGGGTTTTGGTGCCATTGAAGTCGATGCTTTGACCTGTTGTTTTCGTGTTTGGACTAGTGAGGAGATGTGTTCCAGCTTTTTTACTGCAGTTTTGTGTTCATCTAAGGCGGGTACTTATTCTTCTATGGTCTGTCTAATGTATGTGGCCAGGCATGATGTACAGGGAACTTCGTATATGCCTTGGTTTCCAGGTCAATTTTGTCTTTGGGGTTTCTAAGGATGGCTGCTAGTTTTTTTGTCTGTTTTGAAGGCAGTCTTGATGTGATGCCTGTGCAGTATCTTACTGATTTTATCTGTAGTACCTCTTACCGTAGGGCAAGACAGCTGTTCCATAGGTCTGTTGATCGTCTCTGTTATGTCCTTGGTGTGTTTTTGTGGATCAAGTTCGTGATTTTTGTTTTTGTGGAAGCCATTGGCTGTCAATACTTTAGTCAGGGTGCATAGTTCAGTCTTTATATGTGTCTTGTCTACCAGGCGTTTGGTTCTGAGTGATTAGTGTTTTAGCCACGGAATTTATCTGTGCTGGGTGGTGGTGGGATTAGGTCGTTGAGGTAGCAGTCTGGTGTGTGTTTCTTCGTTCTATATGGTGTGTCCAGGGTGCCATCTGTCCTTTTGTAGATTAGTACATCTAGGAATGATAGTTGTCTGTTTATTTCCGTTTCCATGGTGAACTTGATTTTGGGTGTGTGCTGTTTTAGGTGTGTTAGGAAATTGTTTAGGTTTTCTTTCCATGGGCCAAATCACAAATGTGTCATCGATAGTATCTTAGCCATAGTTTGCTGTTATCATTTTTCAGGGTTGTAGTTGCTCTGAATTCATCCTTTTGCGAAATTACTTTTTTGGTGGATTTCGTTGTGCATAAGATGTGAGTAACCTGGTGTCTTATTCTGTCAGCTTCATCTGTATTTAATTTGGTTAGGCCTGAGATTCTACTGCACACATGATGGATTCTGTTGGGATTTTTTGGGTGCTATTGGCATAATTGAATCCTTTGGATAGGACATCTGTTCTGTTTTGTGAATATTCTCTGTTGGAAACGTATATACTAATTGTTTCAGTGTTGTGGTGAATTGTTGGGGTTTTCTTGTCATGTTCTATTTTTTTAGTTCTTGAGAGTTTTTTCATTTTGTAAGTGGTTTCAGTTCAGCTCTCCAAGTTGTAACTTGTTTTAATCTTATCCCAAAGTAGAGGGTGGATTTTGCTGCCATAGAATCTCTAAGCCATAGAGATTGGAAAAAAAGACCTGAAAGCATGAATAGAAGAGATGATTCCACCAGAACTGTCAATCATTTTGGAAGCCTGCACTGTCAAACAGAAAGATCTCACACCCACAAGCCAGCAAACACCTGGGCACAAACAGAACTCCCTCTGATGCTCCAGCTCAAACACCCCCCCACCAGGACCCAGATGAAACCTAGCTTCTAATAGATAATAAGCCGTCCTTTCACAGGAAGCCAAGCTGCACTGAAAGCCTCCAATACAGGAACAGAGGGTTGCCGCAGCCAATCAAAGCCACAAAACAGACAGAAGAAACAGAAACACCAATCAAAACAAACTCCAAGTCCAATAAAACACAAACCAAGACTCCCAACCAATCAGGATGTAGAAAAAGACATCCTGCCACAATAAATAGGCTAGCCTCAAATTTAAGACCAACGGCTGTAGACCCTGACCCACATACAAACTCAATACAGAAGCCGATGATGGCAGATGAGATTCTTGCTGGAAACGTTCTACAACTTAAAAGCACTACAATGACGTGGGA
The DNA here is from genome assembly GCA_004320025.1 of Laticauda laticaudata. Classification (NCBI taxonomy): domain Eukaryota; kingdom Metazoa; phylum Chordata; class Lepidosauria; order Squamata; family Elapidae; genus Laticauda; species Laticauda laticaudata. The sequence goes on along the minus strand of BHFT01036066.1, from coordinate 45,125 downwards.
TAATACCCGAAGGAAGATTAAACTGCATTCATGTAAGTACCCGCGAAAACTTAAACAAAACAAACACACACCACACACACACACCACACACACACACACAAATATATATGTATATATATTTAAATTTTCGCGGGTACTTACATGTGTGCTTTCAGCTTCTTCGGGTATTATCCACATCATTGTAGTGACAGAAGCCTGATGTTGGCAGAAGGGATTCTGCTGAAACATTGCACAACTTTAAAAGCACTACAATGACGTGGGATAATACCCGAAGGAAGCTGATCAGCAGAATATAGATAGATAGATAGATAGATAGATAGATAGATAGATAGATAGATAGATAGATAGATAGATTTAGATAGATATACAAACTCAATACAGAAGCCTGATGATGTCAGATAAGATTCTGCCGAAACGTTGCTACAACTTTAAAAGCACGACTACAATGACATGGAATAATACCCGAAGGAAGCTGAACAGCGCAGGCGCACACTCACACACACACACACCCCAAAGAAATGTCTAGCATAGACGAAGAAAAAAATGAAAAGGAGGTTGTTTTGGTAGGAAAGAGGAGGAGACCAAGGAATAGATAGAGAGATGGTGAGAGGGAGAGGTGAGTCTCTTTGGGGGCAAGCCTGAGGAAAAAGGGAGAGAAAAGAAGCAGGGCCTACTGAATCACCTGGCTTGCATTCCACCTAGGTGGGGAAATCAAAATATGAGGATAGGTTGAGGAAAGGTAGAGAAAGGAATATGAGGGAAGGTGGAGAAACAAGTGTGTGGAAAAGTAGGAAAAAGTGTGTGAAAAAAAGTTGAAAAAAGAGGGGAAAGAGAAAGATGAGGAGATGAAGAAAGAAGAGAGAGAGGAAGAAGAGTCTAAGGCCGTGTAATCATGACCCCACTATGTGACCTGCCTGCTGAGAGGAAACTGCATAAATGACCAGCTGGAATGACAAAACAGCAGGCAAGAGAAGGTGCCTGAGCAAGGAACCAGAGTAAACTGTCAGCTATAACAGCAGACTATAGCCGGGGAGGGCACCTGGATGGTTGAAAACGATACTTCAGTGATCCTTTTAGGGGGTAGTGCTTCACATGAAAAAGATGAAGGAAGGGGGCAAGGAAATTCACGGCCTGAGTATATTCCTCTAAACTGCATAAGTGTTTGTCACTATTTGTTTCCCTTCTATTCCCTCCAGCTGCTACTTGAAAAAACCTCCTCAAGAATATGAAGAGCAAGCTCTGGAAACAAACCACTACCAAAGCCTAGAGGTAGTGATAGTGGAGGTAGGAAATAAAATTAATTGAGTCATTTATTTTACCATTTAATTTTGATAGAATACTTTGGTAATCCATTTTCAGGAATTTGGAAGGATTTCATTTTCATTGGTTTCCCATTTCTGTACTTTAAAAATATGATATTGCATTTCCAAAATGTATCCTCAAAAATGTCAAACCTGTGTCAATGAATAGCCTTTTATAACACCTTTTACAAGAAGACCAAGGACTTAGCTGCAGACACAAAATATAGCCAGCAACAAATTCCATCTCCATCTGTCAAGCTGAATTTGCTTTCTTTTTATTATTAATATTTTAAAAAATTGCTATTTAGACAGTCTCTAGATTAGAACATGCAGCAGCAATACACTGTGTCCTCTCAATGGTACTTAACTCAGGAACATTACTGATATCTAGGACGATATCCAAGGAGGGGTTTGGTGTATGTGTGTGTGTGTATCATTTACTTTCTTTCTATACTTTACCAAATTGTAATAAGTTATTTAGCCCTTAAGGATCAAGGTGGTGGATAAATTGCATGAATATATAAGTTTACTTTTAATTGACAAACATACAATAGAACCAACAATCAAGTTTCAAAACTGAAATAAAAACAAGGATTTGGCAATGCAAAATGGACAATACAAATATAATAGGAAAGGCTTCATCTTTTAAGAACTAAAATATGCAAATATGCAATAAAATCTGTGAAGAGATGGGGTTGTTGATTTCATTTCTTACTTCAAAATCAAAATTATCAAATTATAATTTTACCACTTTAATTTAGATATTACCAAACTTCAAATGACAAACAATACTCTTTCTAAAAAGGGAATGCTAAAAAATTAAAATGATGATACTTCTCTGATAGTTTAAAATGGAAAAGATTTAAAAGCTGTAGTAATGACAGTCAAGGAACATAATGAAAATATGGGATTAAAATGAAATATGAATGATAACAGGTAGAATAACGAGCCTTAGGAATAAACGATCAAAATACTTAAGTTATAAGAAGCCTCTGCCTTTTTAAAATTGAGAGTCAACAGTAAAGGAAGACAAGAAATACTGTGCCAGCCAGTTCCACAGATTGCAATGAAGGACTTGGAAAATATATTCAGATGTCAAGATTACATTTCTAACTACAAAGATCAGAATTATGCCAGCAAAGGTTTTCCTTGGATACTCTACAGAAGTGACTTTGAAAAAAGCAGGATAGAAGAATACAGATGATTTTTACCTTTGGTACTGGAAAAGATAGGCAAAGAGTATCATGGTTGGTTAAGAAAATGAACTGATCATCAAGCAAATAAAACTGAATTCTTATTCAGAGATAAATATGTGTTGGATATGTTTGGCAAAAGCTTAGGTATGTGGACAAGACTCCAATGTTGGAAAGGTGGAAGGAAAAGAAGGAAACAATTAACACTGAGATGGATGGAGCAAATTACAGAGGTGAAGTATGCACCGTTGTAGCCCAGAAGGACTGGGTAACTCAGCTCTTACCTAGGTAAAATTAACTAGATGGTTACTAATAGTTGAAAATCTGGTGGCACGTATCAATCAATTCTGCATTCTGTCAAGGTATTGAGATTTAATAGCTGACCAGGTGCTGTAAAGGCTGATGCAATGAGGATGAATCAGCATAGTTATTTCCACTTTAAGATTGAGGATGGGTCCCACAGGGTTTTAACACTTTTAAGAAGCTGTATATCTTGTGTTCTGTCTCCATTGTGGTTCTCCATACAGAGTAAAGATTGATTGATTGCTAGGTATTTGCCTACCACGTACATGTATGTATATAACTATCTTGTATATAAACCATTGTAAAAAAATAAAGCCTCTGGGTGCTGTATTTTGCTCCTGGGTTGTCTGACAATAGTAGCCACGTTACAAACACTGATACATTCCACTTAACCATTAACATTTGGTTTAATTGATTAATCATCTTTTATAGAGACTGCAGGATTTTTAGTGTCATAGAATTTTGTAACTGTTTGTAATACTATATGTGTTTCTGAGGTTAAAAAATGCTAGCAAATGGGATGTCAATAGCTATTGCAATTGTAAATTCTGCTACTGAACCATACTAGATGATAAATGATAAAAATGCATTGTTTTTATCTATCATTTTTGTATAATTATAATTAATCTGTAGAATTTGTCAATATGTGGCTTGGATGGGAATTACATTAACTGCCCAAACACATAGTGGGAAAATGCAGATAGTGGGTTGCCAGTATTCAGGTTTATAGGAGCAAGCTTAGCTATGTAGGGAGCCTTGGTGGTGCAGTGGTTAGAGTGCAGTATTGTAAACTACTCCAACTGCAATTTGACAGATCGAATCCCACCAGGCTCAAGGTAGACTCAGCCTTCCATCCTTCCGAGGTGGGTAAAATGAGGACCCAGATTGTTGGGGGCAATATGCTGACTCTGTAAACCGCTTTGAGAGGGCTGGAAAGCGCTATAAAGCGGTATATAAGTCCAAGTGCTATTGCTATATTGAGATGTCCTCCTTCTTCTCCTTCTTCTCCTCCACCACCACCCTCAGCATTAAGCCATTCAAATTGTGATTACTTACAACCGTCATTTTGAATTTACGTGTGTGTGTGTGTGTGTGTGTGCATACACAAGCCAACAACACAAACAGATAGATGTGCATCAAATGCTGAGTTTTGGACCTTTTTGTCTGAAGTAGAAACAGCACTTCCTTTCACTAAGCATGGGTAAAAGTGGGAGATAAATGCTTTCCAGATATTTTCTGTACCTGCCCTTAAAGCATAAGTCAGAGAAATTTGAACACGTATCTATATGTGAGTAGTCCCTGATTTATGACCACAATTGGGACCAAAATTTCCATTGCTAAGTAATATGATTAAGTGAGTCATTCCCAATTCTGCAAAAGCATTTTTGCCACAATTTTAAGCAAATCACTACAGTTATTAAATGAATTATATGGTTGTTATACAAATCCAGCTTCCCCCATTCATTTTGCTTGTCAGAAGCCAACTAGGAATATCACAAAGCACAATTGCATGAAACTGCATGCCAGTTGGCTAGCACCCTAATCTTGATCATGACCATTTGGATCCTGCAAAAATCATAAGTGCAAAGATCAGTTATAAATAACTTTTTTCAATATGTTGTAACTTCAAGCAGTAGCTAAATCAGGGGTGGGATTCAACCAGTGTTACTACTAATTCAGTGACTGTTTTGCACGTGCACGCGTGCTGTGTTTGTGTGTAAAAAACCTTAAGCTGAAAAGCGCAAGGCACAGGTGCGCAGCATTTGAAAAGTCACCTTTTTCCTGCTTTTTCAATCTCAACTGTGCTGCACAAAGCAGCTGAGGTTGAAGAAGCAGGAAATAAAGGACAGGTAAGAGCCCAAGCGGTTCTGTTTGGCAGGTGGGCCAAACAGCAGCAAACACAGAACTGGTTCTGTGTCTGCTGCTCTTCAGAGCTACTGGTTTTATAGAGCCAGGCAGAACTGGTAGCATCCCACCAGAGCTGAATTAATGGCTATAAGTCAAGGATTACCTCTTTTTCCTACAGTTCTCTTTAACAGAAACTGCAAATTTTAAAATGTTCTCATGATACAAAATATATTTTGTGCAAGGTTTTCCCTCCTCCTGCTGACATTCCTTGTTAACTATACTCAGTAGAAGTGTTTTGTTTTTAAAAAACTTGCACCTGACATGTCACATTAAGATTGAAAGCACTAGATTCACACCTTCAAAATATGAAGGCAAAGGAATTTTCATGGACATTTATACATTTATTAATATGATCAGTTCCATCATGTCCCAGGGAAAACATCTTATTAGTGTTACAATTAAAAGATTCAGCAACCATCCACACTATCTTTGCCTTTTAACAGTTCCAATCAGTAGCAGATCTAGGTGTAATCAACAGCAGCAGGGGGCTTTAAGAAGCAAAACAAAACAAAAACAGTAGGGTTCTTTACTAGTATACTCTAAGTGATAACAAGGAGACATATTTTATTCTACCTTATTCCCAAATAGAACTTTGCAAGTCTTGTAATATACATGTATGAAACACGTTTTAATTATTCAGCTGCAAGACAAAAATATCACATCTCAAAATGCTCACATTAAAATAGAGAAACAATAAAAATTAGAATCACTATAAAAGTCTTTCTCTCACTATGGAAGTCCATGACATGAATCCTATCATATTTTAGAAGACAAGATTAGGGCTGTTTTATTTTTAAATGATTATAGGAGTGCCTGGTGAATTTATATATACAGTTGTGCTCATAAGTTTACATATCCTGCAGAATTTATGATTTCTTGGCCATTTTTCAGAAAATATGAATGATAACGCAAATAATTTTCTTTCACTCATGGTTAGCGTATGGCTGAAGCTATTTATTTTCAATCAACTGTGTGTACTCTTTTTAAATCACAATGACAACAATAACTACCCAAATGACCCTGATCAAAAGTTTACCTACCCTGGGGATTTTGGCCTGATAACACGCACACAGGTTGGCACAAAGGGGTTTGAATGGCTATTAAAGATAACCATCCTCATCTGTGATCTGTTTGCTTGTACTTAGTGTGTATGTATAAAAGGTCAATGAGTTCCTGGATTCCTGATAGACCCCTGCATCTTTCACCCAGTGCTGGCTTCTGAATCGTGGGGAAAGCAAAAGAATTGTCAAAGAATCTGCAGGAAAAGGTAGTTCAACTGTATAAAACAGGAAAGGAATATAAAAGATATCCAAGGAATTAAGAATGCCAATCAGCAATGTTCAAACACTAATCAAAAGTGGAAAATGAGGCGTTCTGTTGAAACCAAACCACGGTCAGGTAGATCAACTAAAATTTCAGCCACAACTGCCAGGAAAATTGGTCGGAATGCAAAGAAAAACCCACAAATAACTTCAGGTGAAATAAAGGGCGCTGAAAACATGTGGTGTAGCTGCTTCAAGATGCACAGTAAGGAGGCACTGAAAGAAAGATGGATCTCCAGAAGAAAGCCATTATTATGCAAATGCCACAAAGTATCCTGCTTACAATATGCCAAACAGCACAGAGACAAGCCTCAAACCTTCTGGCACAAAGTCATTTGGAATGTTGAGACCAAAATTGAGCTTTTTGGCCACAACCATAAACACTACATTTGGAGAGGAGTCAACAAGGCCTATGATGAAAAGTATACCATTCCTACTGTAAAACAGGGAGGTGAATGTTTTGCTGATGTTTTGGGGATGTGTGAGCTACAAAGGCACAGGAAATTTGGTTAGAATTGATGGCAAAATGAATGCAGTATGTTATCAAAAGATACTGGAGGAAAATTTGCATTCATCAGCCTGGAAGCTGCATATGGGATGTACTTGGACATTCCAACATGACAATGATCCTAACCACAAGGGCAAGTCAATCTGTCATTGGTTACAGTGGAATAAACTGAAGCTTCTGGAGTGACTATCTCAGTCTCCTGACTTCATTGAGCCACTCTAGGGAGATCTCAAATGTGCAGTTCATGCAAAACAACCCAAGAATTTACAGGAACTGGAGACTTTTTGCCAAGAAGAATGGGCAGCTTTACCATCTTAGAAGATAAAGAGCCTCATCCACACATACCACAAAAGACTTCAACCTGTCATTGATGTTAAAGAGGGCAATACATCATATTAAGTACTGAGGTATGTAAACTTGATTAGGGTCTTTCCCATCTGTTGGGGGTAAAGTAACTCCCTCTACAGTTAGCAGATGGATCAAGTCCTGTATATCCAGGGTATACACGAGTCACTCCCTCCCAGTACCTAGAAATATTATGACTCATTCTACTCGTAGCATGTTTATGACAGTGGCTTGGATGACACAGGCTTCAATTGGAGAGCTCTGCAAGGCAACCACTTGTACATCCCCATTTCCATTTATCCAGAACTGCCATCTGGACGCTTTTGCTTCAGTGGATACTGTGTTTGGCAGACAGGTTCTGCAAAGAGTCGTCACAGAGCATGAGGACCAAGACCAGATGTGAGCCCTCCTGTGGACATTCCAGCTTTGGTATGTCCCATGCCTGGCCTATCATAAGCTTACAAGGGAGAAAGGATGTTGACTTATCTGAACGTCTGTTCTTGTAGGTTAGATAGGCCAGGAAAGGCCCGACCTCACCATATTTAATACCCAGGCATCTGATGCAATCCCCCCATCTACCTGCAAACATAGCTAAACGACCACCGATGGAGAATCTGGGAATGCATTTAGCATTAGTGACAAAATGGACAACTTCCTCTTCCTCGAAAGGGCCACTTGCCCAAATATTACTGCCTGCCCTTGCCTGCTCAATCTTGAGGTGGATCAGGGCACAGGTAAAGAGACTTGGGGGACTGATGAAAGCTGGGACTTGGCTCTGACCAGAAGGATGGTCGTCCATAGTATGGGCAGGCCAAGTCTCTGACCTCTTGTAGAGAGCCAGTAGCAGTTTCTCTTGTCTTTGGATTCTACAAAGAATGGATCTAAGCCTTCACCAAATCCCCTCAAACAGGAGTTGATGTCAGCTTCCATTTCCTCCTGCCATCCCCTTGCCAATTTCGAATCCAGTACATACATCTAGCTGCTACAGAAGCAGTGATGGTCTTAGTAGCAAATCTGGCTCCATGAAAGGTGTCATCTGCAGTAAACTATGCAGCTGCAACCAATTTGTTTATGTCCTGATGGGTTCTGATATCAAAGACAGGAAGCCTATCCTGTAGTTGCCTCAGCCATCTGAGTGAGGCTCTAGTAAAAAAGGAAGCAGCCATAGATACTTTTACAGCCCAAGCAGCCGTCTGATGGGCCCTCTGCAATGACTGCTCAATCCTGTTCTCATCAACTTTGATGAGGGGCAGATGATGTGGATGCCAAAGCTGCCACAGGATCATCTACTATGGGCACTTGGAGGCTCTTGCTCAGTTCCTGAGAAGGAGCATAAATTGAAGGAAGAGGAGATCCCTGGCCCTGGGATAAGGAACCCCTCTCAGATAAATGAACTACTTACTCCCTAGATGGGATCACAGAAAACTCCGAAGCTTCTGAGGAATGATGAGCAAATCTTTGGATCCCTTCAGCTATTCCTTTCCAGATAGCCCCATCTATTAAGACTTGCATATTTACTGGAATCTCTATTTCAGTAGGTTCAGGAAGCCTGAGTCCCACTGCTGTAGGAATGAACATAGCTTCTACTCCAGGCCTTCTGCCCGCTGCTCCTGCTAAGGCTCTGCATGAAAAGACACTTGTGGATAAGACCTGCCTTCTGCAGTGAGTTGATGCACAGCAGAACCTTCAGCTCCATCTAGGACCCCCTGTCCTAGAAGAAAGACCAAGCTCTTGCTCCTGAGGAATATCCTCACTATGCTGACAAGTAAGAGAGCCATCTTTAGCTGGAGATCTAATCCTTCCACTGGAAGCCTTTTGGCTCTTGGCAGTCTGCTTTCCTTCTGACACCTAGAAGCATCCTTCTCTGCCTTTGAAACCTTCTTTAGTGGCAAGGCCTTCTTGACTTGCTTGCTTTTTTGAGTCAGAGCAGAGGAAGCTGTGCTGTGGGTGCCTGCTCTGGAGGCCCTGCTTCCTGTTGGGGCATCTGCCATTTTGGAAGGAGGCCTCTAGTAGTTTGAACACCTATGCAAGGAGGAGAAGCACATGAGGGATGTTAAAATGGAGAATTACCTTTCTTCTGAATTCATTGTTCCAGCCACTCCTCTTCAGCCCTATATGACTTCAGCAGGATGTTTTAACACATCCTACTGGACTAATCACCATTGGGGTTTAATAGAACTTAAAAATAGACCTGGGCCTGGCCTTGAGGCCTTTAAGGTCTGGTCTACTTCAGAGATGGGGACCAGGTCTCCCACCAGAACTATACACCTCACCCTTCAATGAGTCCGGGATCCAGCTGCTTCCGAGGGCTGATGGCCCAGTGCTGATCCCCTGGGTGTTAGGAGGGCCTGGAGAAGAGGCTGATGCTATCCAAGATGGCCACCGACCACACAGCCTCCTGCTTTACCACAGAGGCCTGAAAACAGCCCTGCGGCCTTTGCCAGGTACTCTGGTGCTGCTAGAACAGCAATCAGCTGATTCACTGCTCCAGAGCCTGAAGAAATGCAGACCAATGTCGCCTGCCAGAATCCAAAATGGCCACCGGCCACATGGCCTCCTTCTTTATTGCAAAGGCCAGAAACGGCCCGATGGCCTTTATCGACTGCTTCGGGCTACCGGAGCAGGAATCAACTGTTTCACAGCTCTGCCGAATAACTGAGGATCAGAGCCACATTTTTAAAAAACTTTTTTTTCCTGTTTTGCAATATGCTTGAGGTTTCCTTTGCAATGAAAAGAAGGAGAGGCAATCGACTGTATCCGTCCTGGCTGAAGACTGAGTTGAACGCTGGGGAGTTTTCAACAACAGGGGCAGAGCTAAGCTAAATAGCTTTGACAGACACAGTCCAATCAGCTAGGAGACAGTTAACCCATGCCTGGCCTATCATAATCTTACAACGGAAAAAAAGATCATGTAATGGCATAATGGAAACTGAAGTCAAGTGTAATCATTACACATGCTGAACTTAAAAAAAGCTGATCTTAATGGGAAATTCAGCTGGTAGTTCTTAAAATAGAAGAAACCAATGAACAAGTGCAAAAAATTCCAATAACAAATAAAAATAGATGACAACAAAAAACCTAGCACATCTGTATAAAAAGTCTATTAAAAATCTGAAAATAAAAAAGACACAAAGGGAGACTTCAAAGATGTTTTTTCAAAAGGCAACTGTACTGTTTTCTCCCTGTTTCCAGTTACCTTTTGAAAGAGCATCTTTGAGGTAATTAAGTCTTGGACTGAGAATATCCAGTCATGGAAAAGGAGAAAGAAAGGATAAAGAAAAAATATATTTGTACATTGGGTAGCATCAAATACAGAAGGTTTCAAACAAGCCAGTACTCAAATTGAGATGAGATGGTTGAAGAATATATATTAATGAGCAATAGATATGATCAAACCAAGGAAATAAAAGAGTTATTTCAAAAGATAGAAGAATGGTAACAGATTTTTAAAAAGCCATCAAAGCAAATATCAATTCATGTTTTAAGCCCTTGTCACACTACACCAAGGGAAGCAAAGAGGATGTAAAATGTTAAAAAAAAGCTTCCCATCCGTTGGAAAACGCGATGCATCCGTTCTGTACTCACTGCATACATTTTTCATACTCTCTATCCATCCAGCATCCGTCTACTGTACTGACATTTCATTCCGCTCCAAAGAAAGTTTTTGAGCTGCACAAAACTTTTTCAAGCGGGATGAAGTATCCAACGCATCCATTTACATCCACACTACGCATTACGGGGAACATCTGCTTATACGTCGCATCGTCATCCATTACGTGGCCGCTGTATCCGCTGCGGCCTACGGCGCAACTGCAAATGCCGCTCCACCGGAAAACGGAACACAGGGAGTAAGTGAAAGGATGCGGAACGGATACACAGCGTTCGTTTAGCACGGATGTAGAAAGGATGAAAGTGGATGGGCAAGCTCAGATATAAAGCAATTAAAAAGGGCCAAAAAAGCGTTTAATGATAAGGATTAGATTTAGGATGTCTGGAGGATGCCTGGAGTAATGGGCGGAAGGACACCTAGGCGGAAACCGACCATTTCCTATAAAAAGCAGGGGAGGAAATCACTGGAATTCTCAGCTTTCAGTCCAGCAGCCCCAGTGTGCATGACCTCTTTCAGGCCTTGCTCTTTGCTTTTGCCACAAGCATCCATTCTTCTCGCCATGGATTATCGCACGCTCCTTTTGGTAAGCTGCGCCATCATTCAACCAACTGCAGAAGCGCAAGCCTCTTCAGGCTCTTTCACCTTTTTCTAAAGCGGGAAGAAAAGGAGGTGGCCAAGAAGTGTCTGGGTCCGACGATAGATGCAGGAAAGACGGAGTTTGAACTTTTTTATGGACCAGTTGATTGGTGAGCTGAGAAACGAAGACACTCATGCATTCCAGAACTTCATAGGATGCCGCCAGCCATGTTTTTGACGAAGTTGTGGAGTGTCTGAGACCAAGGTTGTTTGACCAAGCAGCAGCACGCAACTTCCGTCCCAGCAGGACCCTGGGCTGAAGTGGCACTTGACTCTGCGGTCAACCTGGCCTCCGGGACCCGTACAGAAACATGCATATGCTCTGGAGAAGTGCCACGACAACACCATCAGCATTGTGGTCAGAGAACTGATGGCAGGCCTATCATCGAAGAATAGCCTGGCAGGAGCTCCTCGCAGTGTCCTCTTCCACTGACACAAGGTTGGAGGAAACTTTGGCAGAGCAATGGTAATCAGAGGTGGAACTTCCCCCCACACTGACGTTGGTAGCCATAGATGGGAAGCACTGGCCTGCAAAGCTCCAGTCAAGTCAGGGGTCCACTTATTTCAACTAACCAAGGGCTTCTCAGCCATGCATCCTCTTTGCCATGGGTCGATGGCTGACCCTTACAAAGTTCATGTACATCGATGCTTCAGGCAATGGGTCAGCTTCAGAACGCCCAAATATAACAATGCCTGTTGATCTCAAGGAGATGGGCTAGAAACGTAACTCACTTCATGGCCTTACCAGAATTTCCAGACCCCCTGCCCCACACAGACACTACAACGATTTGTGCCCTACTTCATCGTCGGGGGGATGAACGCGCTTCTCCCGTCAGAACCTACCTCATGAAGGCCCTACACTTGATATGCCTCACCCATGAAGAGAGGATCTTCAAACTAGCAGGCTGTCCCGAGGCAAGACGGGTGTGGAGAACGCCCTTTGGCATCCATGGCAACCAGGTTCGCAGGTACTTCTCACGCACCATGCAGTATCATCGCATCGGACGCGTGAGAAACATCGTGGAGAGCTCTTGCTGGCATTCTGCACAATCTTCATGCGGCAACCCTGGTCCACTCCTCCAGGTGTTGGCAGAACAGGCTTGTGGCCCGTCAACAAGGGCAATGGGGACATGGAGCTTGGTGACATGGAGCAAAGGGCTAAACGCTTCCTGATAGACACTGTGGATGTGGCAAGGCGCCATAGTACGAGGAGCTTCGCAAAGCGTGGAAAAGGGAAAAAAAAAAAAGAAATGCAGGAAAACAGCAAATAAAAAACAAAAACTTCCTGAACGACTGGTGGGCAACTCCCAGCTGGAGCAGGGAGTGGCAAGACCAGGATGGTAGATGCTTAATGGATGCTTCCTGTGAGCCTGTCTCATCACACTCATGAGATTGGCCATGTATGTTGAAGTGGCCCTACAATGAATAGGGCGATTAATAAGAAGAAGTTTTGTTTATTTGAAATGTGTTGATCAATGAATTAAATTGTTATTGCTTATAACAGGGCCATAGGTGTGGCATCCTGGGAGGTTGGACGCATACAGTCCCACTATGCTTGCACTGGAGGCTTATCTATCCACAGCTTTTACCATCCACAGGTATCCCCCTGCCCATTCGCACAGCTATTACCCATCCCAGGAGTCATCCCTGGCCGTGCCCACAGCTATTACGATGCCCACAGGTAAATCCCTGCCCACCCCATAAGCATAGGCAAAGGCTTACCATTTTTTTCTAAACGTTTCCACAAGACTTTATTACGTAAAAGAAATGACCCAAGTGTGTGAAGCAAAGGATAACCTTTATTAATAACAGTAAAAGTGTTAGGACTTTCATTAAACAGCAAAAAGGAACCTAAGAAACGTGTCCCAAAGCAATGATAAAGTCAATCAATTAACCAACTGCAGTGTCTGGCAATGTTCTCCAGTCACATCTGAGGCTCATATCATGGGTCTCAGCTGCAGGTGTAAAGGGGACAGGGATTGTGGAGGTGGCAGTGGCTGGAGTGCTGGTCTGAGGCGCGCATTGGGTGCTGCCCCCGAGAGGACAACAGAAAACTGGTGTGTTCCAGGAAGCTCTCAGAAAGCTGGCTCAGCCAGTGAGAGTTGAGAGGCTTTCATCCAGGACCTGGGATGTCAGCCCGGAGGACCGATGACAGATGTTCTGGAGGCAAGGCTTGGCTGTGGGGTGGAAGGAAGGATTGAGTGTAGTAGGGATGTCTGGTGTGGCAGCTGGGCAAGGTGCGGCGTCTGTGGAAGTGGCAAGGAAAGCATCTGGCGTGTGGGTGTCATCATAGTGGCACGTGGGTGACATCTAGTGTGTCTATGGATCTGTGGCGTTGTTAGGCCGATCAAGTGACATCAGTTTGACATCAGGGTGGCATCTGTGGCGAGGCATCGATGGGCAACGCTAGTGGTCGCCGCGGAACCTGTGCCTGGACTGGGAAGTGGCTGCGTGTGCTGCTGGAACTCCTGGTAGGCGCATAGCCTTGGTACAGGCTAGAGAGGCTGTTGAAAGCCTTGGAAGGGCTGGTGATATCAGCTGGGGGGAGGAGGCAGACTGAGTGGTGAAGGAGGCAGGTTCAAAGATGGGCCTTGGAGGGGTGGTGGCAGCCATGCGCTGTGATCCGGCTCCTTCTATCACCTGGTACTGGGCTCGGCATGTCATCGAGGGTTTCTGGCTGCATGTAGGTGAGAAAGGGCTTGCGGTTTGAGGAATGGAATTTTCGAAGTGTAAACCAGCGGAGAGTAGATCCTCACTTGAATGGTGTACTTGATCATGTACTTGAGCACTTGATCCATGTTTACTGATTGGTGTCCCTGATCTCCAGGCAGACAGTGGTGGTCTGTCCTCGCGCGTCTGCTTCTCTTGCCTGCCTTTCTGTGGAGGTGGAAACTGAGGGTGGATGTGGATTGGTCCCTGGGGTGCCGTGCTTCTTTTTTTTCTTGCTCCTTGTGTGTGAGAGAATCCTCCACGCCTCCGCACAGGGTGGTGCAGCTGTCGGGGGGGGTCTCTGTCGGCGGGGACGCTCCTGTGGACCACTTGCCTGGACACGGGTCGCTTTTTCCTGGGCCAGAAGAGGACTGCTCTCTGGTGGGCTACTGAGACATCGGACACCTCCACGCCAGGAGGGGCTGCTCCTCGGTGCTGGACCTCACCCTCCAGGAAGCGTGCACTTTGCCATGACATAGGTCTCCCGATTCAAGTGAAGGGGCTTGACTGCGGCCTGCCAGACTTCTTCAGGTTGGGCAGCTTCACACATACCAGGTATGCAATATGCTTCACCTACCCGAGGTTAGGGCACATGGTGTGAAGTGTCGCCCAGGCTCTCCGGCCTTCCTGTCTCCAAGCCGCTGCTTTCGCTTGGTGGTCTTGAATTAGAGCCTGTGGCCCTCTCCACATAATCTCGTGTCTCGTTGCCTCAGCGCACTCCAGCAACCTCCGTCCTCATGCTCCTCTGCGATTGGTGTACTGCTTCCTCTCCTCCTTCTTCCTTGCCTTGCCATCTTCCTCCCTCAGGTCGGGACATTCAAGCATCAGGGCTTCAGGGCTTTGGGGCTGGGCCACCACAGGCAGCAGCTAGGAGAAGCAGGGGCAGGAGAAGTATGCACCAGCGAGAGGTCAAGCACCAGCAGACAGGCTACCAGCACTAGCTAAGAGTCAGGCACCAGCAGCAGAAGAAGGCAGCTCCAGCAGGCAGAAGAAGCAGCACTAAGCAGGCAGCAGAGTCCAGGCACGAAGGGGTGGTGGATCTATCCTCTTGCGCAGGGCTGGCAGAAGATGGCACAGGCTTCCTCTTCTTTTCGCCCATGATGAAGATGTCTGGGATGAAAGATGTCTGGGATGAAGAAGTCTCTGATGAAGATGTGTCTGGAGCAGGTCTTTCCTCTGATGGTGACCTGCTTGCGAGCTGACCTCCATTTTATTATGCCAGCAGGGCTGACGCAATGCTTCCTCGCCCGCATGCGAATTGGATCCGCTAGGCATCCGCCTGCATCTGCTACGCATCCGTGTCATCAACGCTATGGCTATCGCGCCTCTTCATGCCCCCTTCATTCCGCTCATGCATCTGCTCTTTCCCGTTACGCATCGCCCGCTTTGCTCTGTTCCTCGGGAAGCCCTGGGAGTACATGCCAATCCGCTCCATCTGGTAGGCTTTCCGTTTGAGGCAACCATTTTAGCATCCGGCGATATCGTCCTCCCCATCGTTGTGTGTCCGGTTCGTCTTATCCAATTTGGGGCACTTTGAGGGTGGTAACAGGGCTGGACAAGATTGTGCTCGGTCCGGCTGTGTCCTTTTTTGCATACGTTTTGTGCAGCCATCGGGACGATTGTGGACCGTAGCCTTTAGCATTAGCTTAATTTTCTCCAAAAGAAGTTATGTCTTAATGTGGATAATTATAGAAGGACACAATAATTTCAAGATATGACAATAACTGCAATAAACCATGTTCAGGATATAATCAGCCAATTGAAGTTAACGTGTAAGTTGCAGTAATTGCAACTGATTGAAGTTATGCAGTTTGCACACCATATGATAAAGGAAAAGAGGAGTAGATTCAAATGTCAGGTGAACAGGTTTTGCTGCAACCAAATCAAAATAATTTTGAATATTTTGGGGACTGTTCGCAGCAGAGAATAGGATACTTATATTAGGCAATACAATAACTTTATATAATTTAGATTAGCAGTATATTCTAGCTATAGAGCTAGAATATAGGAGCTATAGCAGCTATTTCACAGTATGGTTCAGAAAACTTATAATCTTCTCCAATTGACAAGAAACTTCAGAGGAATTGTTTAAAATTTTATCTCAGTAACTAAGGGTACAGGTTAAAGGGCCGGATGAAGGGGGAAATGGGCCTGCTTTTTTGTCGACAAACTAATTATCAGTTAAATAAAAGTATGATGTAAATATACACATTAAATGCAGAATAGTTTTTTTTAGTATTGAAAAAAAATGCAATAAAATATCTGACATTTTTTTTTGCTTAGGCTCAAAAACATAGCAATGTTAAGCCCCTGTCACACAGCACCAACGGATGGAAACGAGGATGTAAATGGAGAGAAACACTTTGCCATCCGTTGGTTAACGGCGATGCATCCGTTCTGGTACTCACTGCCTAGTGTTTTTCATTCCTTCTCTAACCTCCAGATCCGTTTCTTACATGGACATTTTATCCGCTGCAAAACTTTTGAGGCTGTACAAAACTTTTGGGAGGAGGCGGATAAATGTATCCACATGTCCGTTAGACAATCCGCCAGCTACGGGGAAGCATCCGTTAGCCGTCGCGTTCGTCCCATCCGTATGCGTCCGCTATATCGCTAGGCAATGCGGTGTGCATCTGCACAACTTGGCATCCGCTTCGCGAGCGGAAAATGGACACAGGGAGAAAAGCGAAATGGACGCGGAACGGACACGCAAGCATTAAGTAGCAGGTGCATAGAAAGGATGAAAGCAAGATGGCAGCTCGGGCATAGGAAAACATTTAGAAACTGAAAAAACGTTCCTGAAGAGGGGACGTATCGTGCGGATGAATAATAAAAATTTAGGCCTGATAAAAATAATTAATTATTTAGGATGGTCTGCAGGATGCCGCAGAGGATGCAAAAGGACACCTAGCAGAAAACCTAATATTTGCCTATAAAAAACGGGGGAGCAATCACTGGATCTCCACTTTCAGTCCAGCAACCGCTAGCTGTGCAGACGCTCTTCAGCCTTCAATCCTTGCTCTTGCCTCTTCCACAAGCAATCCAGTCATCACCACTATGGATTCGTCACACACACTCCTTTTGGTAGCGCACCATCGTTCTAACAATCAGTGCGAGGCCATCTAAGGCTCTTTCACCTGTTCTAGCGAAGAAAAGGAGGTGTCCTAAGAAGTGTCTGGGTCGCGAAGATGGATCGGCGAGAAGAGCAGAGTACGGACTGTATAACAAGCTGATGGTGATCTGAGAAACGAAGACACAGTGCATTCGCAGAACTTCAATCAGGATGCCACAAGCCATGATTGACAAAGTTTGTGGAGGCGGGCTGAGACCCAGGTTGACCAAGCAGAGCACGGCAATCTCCCGGCCCAGCTGGACGCCTGGACTCAAGGTGGCACTTGACTCTGTGCCACCCTGTCCTCCGGGACCACGTACACACATGCAGTATGCTGGAGGGTGCTACACAACACCATCAGCCATTGTGGTCAGAGAAAGTGGTGCAGGCCATCAATCGAAAGATACCTGGAGGAGCTCCTCCAGTGCTCCCTGCACAAAGAAGGTTGGAAAGAAAGTTGCAAGAGCAGTGGTATCAGAAAGTGGAACTTTCCCGCGCACACCGTTGGAGCCCATAGATGGGAAGCAGCGTGGCCTGGCAAAGCTCCAGTCAAGTCTAGAGGTCCATTTATCACAACTACAAGGGCTTCTTCAGTATCATTACCCCTTTGCCATCGGTTAGATGCTGACTTACAAGTTCATCTACAATCAATGTTTCAGGGCAACAGGTCAGCTATCAGATGCCTAGGTATACAACGCCAGTCACCAAGCAAGGAGGGGCTGGAACGCCACCTCATCATGGCCTTTCCAGATCCAGACCCCCTTGCCCAACGACACACAAGTATGTGCCTACTTCATCGTGGGGGATGACAACCTTCTCTCCTCAAGAAACCGTACGACTCATGAAAGCCTATTACTTCCAGATGCCGTCACCCGTGAAGAGAGGATCTTCAACTACAGGTGTCCAGGGGCAAGGCGGGTTGATGGAGAACGCCTTGGCATCCTGGCCAACAGGTTCCAGGTACTTCTCAACCACCATGCAGGCATTGGCCCACAGACCGTGAAGAAACATCGTCGGATAGCTTGCTGGCATTCCTGGCACAATCTCATGCGGACGCCGCTTACCCAGTGTTGCAGATCAAGCTCGTGGATCGGCTCCAACAAGCATGGGGACATGGAGACTGGTGAATGGGACATGGCGAAACCTGATACAGATACTGTTGGATGTGCAAAGTGCCAACAGAGGCTTCATGTGAAGGGAAGAAAGCAGTCGCAAACCTACTGAAACACTGCTGCAACTCCTCAGCTGGAGGCAGTGGAGTGGCAAGACAGGTGTAGATTGGTAGATTGCGTGTAATTGGATGCTTCGCTTCATGCCTGTCTCATCACACGGGATGAGCTTGTTCATGGTATGTTGGTGGCCCTACAATTGAATAGGGCATATGTTTAAGAGTTGTATTTATGTTGAAACTGTGTTGATGAATGATTAAAATTGTTTTCTTGATACTAAAGGGGCGCATAGGTTGTGGCACCTGGGGGGGTGGACCATACAATCCCACTATGCTTGCACTGGAGCTTTATTCTCTATCCCCACAGGCTGTTACCGCATCCCACAGGTATCCCTTGCCCATCCCAACGGCTATCTTAACCCATCCACAGCTATTACCATGACACAGGTATCGCTGACCATCCCACAGGTATCGGCCTACCCATCCCACAGCTATTACCCATCCACAGTATCCCTGCCGATCCAACTTGCTATCGGGTTACCACATCGCACAAGAATGCAAAGGCTTAAACATTTCTAAAAGTTCGCCACCAAGACTTTATTGAACTAAACGAACTGAAGCAAGTGTGGGGTGGAAAAGCGCAAGCGAAAAAAAAAATTTTATTAATAACAATTGTAAAAGAAAATAACGCCAAGTCAAGTGGTCCCAAGCCAAGAATAAAAGTCAAACAGGTAGGCAACCCAGTCTCTGGCACTCTTCTCAGGGGTCAGCTTTGTGGAGGCGTGGCCAGTATTAGGTCGCGAGGGGTGAAAGGTCCAGGTGCTGTGGAGTGTGGCTGCCGATAGGGTGTTGGTCTGAGGCACCATTGGGGTGCCTGGCTCCGAGAGGCAAGCAGGTGGATGGTGTGTGGAGGAAGCTCTCAGAGAGCTGGCTAAGGATCCTGTGATGTTGGCGAGGGTTCGACCCTGTCCTCGCAGGATCTATGGGGTGTCAGTCCCGCAATACCTTATGACAGATGTTCTGAGGCCTGGGCTTGGCTGTGGGGTGGGGGAAGGAGGAGTGTAGTGGGGCTTTCCGTGGTCTGGTCAGGTGAAGCCGACGGTGGAGGCGTCATGGCCAGTCGGTATGGCATGGGTGGGGTCATCTGTTGGCGTTGGGTGGCATTCTGTGGCGTGAGTGGCATCGGTAAGCATCAGTGACATCGGTGGCGGTACAAAAAACAAAAAAAAAAAAACAGATATCAATTGGAACCTGTGCCTGACTGGGAAAGGCTGCCTGGTGCTGCTGGAACTCCGGAAGCCTAGCCTTGGTAGGTTGAGGCGCTGTGGAAAGGCCTTGGAAGGCGTATGCACATCACCTGGGAGTGGTGGACAGGACCTTGACTTGAAGTCGGAGGAGGTTCATATGCTGGGGCCTGGAGGGTTGTGCAGCAAGACTGGTGATCTTCCTCTCCTTTAATCAGCCTGGTACTGGGATTAGGACATTGTCCATGAGGGTTTGTTGACGTAGGTGAGGAACGAGCTTTCTGTTAGAGATGGTATGTCAGTTTGTACCAGCTTGAGAGATCCCTGATTTCCAGCAGGGGCAGTGTGGCTCTGCCCCTTCCGGTCTGGCTTTCTGGCTGCTTCTGTGGAGGTGGAGCTGGGGGTGGATGTGGGTGGTCTCTGGTGGAAGTGCCCTCTCCTTGCTCCCACTGTTGCTTCAGGGGGTCCTCCACGCGCTCCGCCACGGGGGAGTGCAGATGTCGGTGGGGCGGTCCTTCCGTCATGGGACGCTCCACAGATAAGCCTGCCTGGACAGCAGGAGCTGAACTCTTGGCCAGACCGAGACTGGCTCTACTGTGGGCTGCCTGAGAGAGAGGGTAGACAGAGGGGCTGCTCTCGTGGCGGATCTCACCTCGCAAGAAGCTGCACTTGGCCATCATGGTAGGTCCTCCCGGTTCCATCAGCTTGACCAGCATGGCCTGGCCAGATTTCTTTCAGGTGCAGCTTCCTGTGCGCAGGTGTGGGCATGTGCTTCCACCAGCCGAGGAGGACCTCCGAAGTGTAGCCCAGGCTCGTCCGCCTTCTTCTCTCCAAGCCGCCAGTGCCTTCCTCTTGGTGTCTCGATAGAGCCTGTGTCCTTCCACCATAAAGTACTTGGTTCTCCCTCAGCCATTCCAGCAGCCTTCATCCTCATGTTCCTCTTGATGGAGTATTGCCTTCCCTCCCTATCCCATCACGTATGCCTTCTTCCCTCGCCTCGGCAGGGCCATCTGGGCGCCTCTCATGCAGAAGGGCTTCGAGGTTCTGGGCTTGCTCCACCACACCGCGCATCAGCAGCAGCAGCAACACAACAGTAGAGCAAGAATCAGGCAAGGACTGGCAGCAGGACCAGGCAACACCAGGCATCAGCAGCAGAGAGTAAGCACCAGCAGCTCCAGGCAGTGACCACGGAGGCAGCAACAGCAGAGTAAGCACCAGCAGCATCGAGGGGCAGGACCAAACCACCAAGCAGGACCAGCACACCCAGGAGGCAACACCAGCAGAAGCACCATGCACCAGGAGCAGCGCCAGTTACAGGAAGCACCAGCAGAAGCCCCAGCACCAGGATGGCAGCGCAGCAAGAGTAAGCCCCCAGCAGGAGCCCCAGCACTGCAAAGAGCAATGCCCGCAGAAGCCCCAGCACAAAAGAGTCAACGCCGAGGCAGGAGAAGCCCCAGGAGAAGCAGAGTCAGGG
The DNA here is from genome assembly GCA_004320025.1 of Laticauda laticaudata. Taxonomy (NCBI): domain Eukaryota; kingdom Metazoa; phylum Chordata; class Lepidosauria; order Squamata; family Elapidae; genus Laticauda; species Laticauda laticaudata. Next base: position 24,292 of record BHFT01036066.1, on the reverse strand, counting down.
CCAGGGGGGTGGGATGGTGGCCTGTTCTTCTTGCCAGCGCGGGCTGGGAAGCAGGATGGCACAGCTTCCCTCTTCTTCCCCCATGGTTGTTGTGCTGGCTGGAGCTGTGTCTGGCAGCAGGTCTTCTCGTCTGAATGGTGACCTGCTCCTGTGAGATGCTTCCCGTTTTATATCGCGGCCGGGGGCTGAAAAGTGCAATGCATCCTCGGGCCCTGGCATGGCGCAGTGAACGCTCTTGGCATCCACTAGGCATCGTTAGGCATCTGCTAGGGGGCTTTCCGTGATGGCATTCCGTTTGCCTTCCGTTCCGCGGTCCGCTTCGTTGTGTCTCCCGGGGAAGCCCTGGCGGATGTGTCATCGCGCTTCATCGGCGCTTCTGATCTGCTTAGGCTTCTTCCGTGGAGCAGTCCGCTTAGACACCATCGCTTACAAATTACCTCCCCCATCCGTTTCTTCCGTTGTTGTCCGTCCTTGCTCTTTATGCAGGGCACTTTTGAGAGCGGATAACAACGGATGGAAAATTTTCTTGTCCGCTGTGTCCTTTTTACAAATGTTTTGCATCCGTTGGCCTATGTGACAGACCCTTTAGGTTTTCATTGTAAACACTAACAAAAATCCACAGCATCAAGAAAACATTGTTATCAGGCAGTGGTCACCAACCGGTAGGCTACGGCCCATTGGCGGTCCATGAGAAAATTTTGGTGATCTGCAGAGAAATGTCCCCCCAAAGGAAACCCCCAAGCATTAATCCGAGCTGTGTGGGAATACAAGGCTGCACCACCCACATGCCCCGCCTACCCGCTATCCCTCACCTTTCGTCCAAGCGCAAACCTGCCAAAAGCACTGCAGCCCCACTGCAGCCAGGATGACGGAATGGTGCTGTTGCAGCAGGAGGGGGCTGGCGGGGCACAGGTGGGCTGAAGTGGTGATGGAGATGGCCGGAAGGTGCAGGAGCGCTGCGCTACTTGCATTTGCATGGCATTCCCGCACCTTCAAGTTCGCCTCTCATGGCCTGGGCTCTTCCTCGATGGCCACAGGCTGTAGGGATGACCCGGGGCAGGAAAAGTAACAGCTGCTGATGGTGGGAGGGGGTGGAGGGGGCAAGTCTGCGCTCACCATCCAATTCAGAGGTTTGGAATGGGGCATCATCATCAGTTTTCTTGTCCCTCTTGGCACTCAGGTCTGCTGCCTCCCTGCCCCACAGCCCCAGCCATCACTGCCTGGGGATGGCACAGGAAAAGCAAGCAGAAACATAACTCTCACTGGGACGAAAGAACTGAGATCTAGGAAGGCACAGGCAAGAGAAGACGCAAACTGCCACCTTTGAAAAGCACCACTTTCTGTTGCCTGTGCCTTCCCCAATCTCCGCTCTTTCATCCCAGCGAGAACTATGTTCCAGTGCGCTCTTCTCTGTCCCAAAGTAGGATTGAGTGGGGAGAAGGGAGCAAGGGGAAGGGTAGGAAGGAAGGAGAAGCCCGGCTGGCTTTCCTTTGGCATGGGAAGGGGGGGAAACCAAATGCCCAGACCAAAATAGCACCGAGGAAGACAAGCTCCTAATAACCAGCCTGTTTGTGCAGGCAAGAGTTTGAGCTTTTTTGGGCTCAACACCCACCCTTTGGCCTCCATGCTGGAAGGGATCTTTCTTTGTTTGGAAGTGGCAGCAGAAACCTAAAGCTTAGCCTCAAGGAGTCCTCTTGTATGGAGGCCGAAGGGTGGGGGTTGCTTGGTTAGAAGGAGCCCATCTTCCTCAGTGCTTCCAGTCCAGCCCTCCTTCCCTCCCCCAACTCCAGGCAGCCACACCTGGCAAAGGAGGGAGAGGTTTCCTCTGACTTGGGGTATATATGAAATCACAGGAGGCCAGATTGGGGTGGGGCTCTGCTTTTCTTCCATTTGAAGGGAATCCAATTCCTCCCTCTCCAGATCTTCCCAGCCTCCAGGTACCTTGTGGCTTCTTTTGAATCTCAGCAGTATTAAATGAGAAACTTTCTGACAGCGAAAACAATCAACCAATCTACTTGCCTTTGGAAGCTGTGGGAGCGTCATCACTTGAGACTTTCAAGAAGAGATTGAACTGCAATTTGTCAAAAATGGTGTGGAGGGTTGGACTAGATAACGTACAAGGTCTCTTCCAATTCTGATTATCTGTTATATCTGTTATCTATTATATCCTCCCTCTTTCTCCCAAAAGATGAGATGCCCCTCCTTTCCCTTCGCTCTGCCCCACAGTTATGATTAAGCATTAATGATTTTGTTATAATTAAATAAGCATTTTTATATTTTAAAATATACATATGTAAAATAATTTTTAATATTAAATTTATATTTAATGTAAAATATATATTAAATATATTATCTTTTTTTTTGAAAATTGCACCAGTGGTCCTTGGGATTAAAATTACAAGTTTGGTGGTTCCTGAGGTCCAAAGGTTGGCGACCCCTGCTACAAGAAATTTACATAAATCCTCTTTAAATCCTAAAGGCCCAGTCCCACTGGCCGATGGATGCAAAACGTATGCATAAAGGAAACAGCGGACAAGCAAAATTTCGCAGGTGGCTCCATCCATTTTCATCCGCTCCAAAAATTGGTAAAAATTTGCATAAACAGAACGGAAAAGAACAGACATGGGTAGTATGTAGCGGGGATGTTAAATGGATGTTCATTGGAAGCCTAGCGGATGAAAGTGGATGGAAGCGGATGACACTTCCGAAGGGGTTCCAGGGGAGAATTTCGAAGTGGACGCATAGCGGAAGGGGCGGATGCATAGCGGATGAAGTGGATGCATCACCTACGCCTATAGGAAACAAAGGGGATGCCGCACGGATGTATATCGGATGCAAAGCATTCACTGCGCATGCGGGGGGTATGAGTATGATTGCATCCACTTCCGTGGAATATAAAACGGATGCACGCACGCAGTCAGCATACAGCGGAAAGATGTGTTGCCAGATACATCTTGCAGGAACACCATGGTTCGTCCCCAGTCAGGCAAAATAAAGTTTAATAAAGTTTATCTTTGCTTAAGATCATTTAATAAGTATTACTTGGTTCATTTTGTTTACTTAATAAAGTGTGTAAACCTTTTGAAAAAATGGTTAAGCCTTTGCATGCTTGTAGATAGATAAAGGATTAGTTGTGGGATAAGATAAACCCTCCAGTGAAGCATAGTGGATTGTATGCGATCCACCCTCCCAGCTGCCACCAAATATGGACCTTTTTATTATCAATAACAATAATTCATTGATTCCAACACATTTCTAAATTTAAAAAAAGCTCTTCTATTAATTTGCCTTTACATATGTTATAGACGAACTCAGAGCTCACATAAACATGGCACAATCATCTTATCACGTGTTATGCCGACAGCCATACAAGGAAGCATCCGATTATATCATATCTATCATCCTGACTTGCCACCCGCTGTCCAGCTGGCGAAGTTGCCTTATATCATGTTCTCTAGTAGTTTGCCGCTGCTCTTCCTTCAAGTGAAGCTTCTGTTGGTGGCCCTTGTACATCCAACAGGTTCTTATTAGGTTACTGTCCTTGCCTCCAGTTCTCACCAAGGTCAATTCGTCCCCATTCCCTTTTGTTGACAGTTTTCGATAAGTCTGTCTGCAAGAGCGGTGCTTTACTGCGGTTTAGCGGAATAGTGCGCATGAGATAGTAGTGCAGGATGCAGATGAGATTGTACAGGCTTTATATCCAGAATGCTCCTACACAGTCTCTGGGTAAACATGCTACATAGCGCTGTATGAGGAATCATGATCTGGAACCTGTTGCGCCAGGATGTCCAAAGGGATTCTATTGCACACCCGTCTTGCCTGGACAGCCTGTAGTCTGAAGATCCTCATTCTATCTACAGGTGAAGGGTATCTTGGAAAACTGTCCGGCTTCATGAGGTAGGTTCTGAGGGAGAAGTTTTCCATCACACACGATATGAAGTAGGGCAACATTCTTGTGTGTCCAACTTTGGGTTAGGGGTCTGGACCATGGCAAACCCAATGATTGAAGGTTGCGTTCCAGCCCATCCTTGAGGATTATTGCATTGGTATTACCTCGGGGTCATCTGAAGCTGCACCCCGTCGTGCCTGAAGCATCAATGTTACATGAACTTGTTCAGTCAATCAACCATGGCAAGAGAAATTGATACTGAAGAAGCCCTTGTAGTTGTAACTTAACGTGAGATCCTGAATTGGCTGAGAGCTTTGCATAGCTACGTAGAACTTTCCCATCTATGGGTTTCCAATGGTGTGGGGTAAAATTCCACCTTCTGATACCACTTCCTTCTGCAAGT
>BHFT01036066.1:0-15000 GCA_004320025.1 Laticauda laticaudata | reverse complement strand
TATGTTGACTCTGTAAACTGCTTTGAGAGGGCTGTAAAGCACTCTGAAGTGGTATATAAGTTTAAGTGCTATTGCTATTGTCCATTCCAAATTCCTCACTGTCTTTTTTATATCTTGTTTGTATTTGCATATATGTCCACCAGTCAAATTTTATTCCCTGTCCTTCCAATTCCTGCCTACTCTTTAGATTCCTTGTGTGTTTAAAATTTCCCTGTAGCTGGCCATTTTCTTGATCTCCGTTATATTAGGGTGGACTACTGCTTCCAAGGGGGATAACCAGTTTGCAATTTTCAGATATTTTTTTTTTCTATTTGTCTCCATGACTGTATCAGTATGTCTCTTATTCCATGTCCATAAAAGTATAGATACGGTTTATTTTCTTTATTCCACAAGAAGGCATACCACCCTCTTTGTAAGTCATGCCCCTCTATGGTTAATGTTCTTTTATTTCTTAGATTGATGAATCTCATATCCATACAAGTATTGTTGCCTTCTGGTATAATTCCCAATCCGGGAGCCCAAGGCCACCTTTGCTCTTGCTATCCTGTAAATCCTTTAACTTTATTCCCTGTTTCTTACCTGCCCAACAAATTTAGTAATTGTTTTGTTTAATTCTCTAAAAAATTTCTTACCTAATTTTATTGGGGTTGTTTGAAATAAGTATAAAAGCTTTGACAAAACATTCATTTTAACAGTTGCTATTCGGCCTAATAACGATAATTGTAAAGTCCCCCATTTTTTGAAATCCTTTTTAATTTGATTAAGTAATTTCTTATAATTGTCTTGTTTTAATGAGGAGCATTTTGCTGTTAACTATATTCCTAGGTATTTAATTTTTGTTTAATTTGTAGTTCCATCACAATTTCCAACTCCTTCTTGTTTTTAGGTACTATATTTTAAACCAACATTTTAGCTTTGTCCCTATTAATTTTGAGTCCTGAGACCTCTTCATATTTCTCTAATTCCTTTATCATAATTGAACCTGATTCTAATGGCTCCTCAATAAAATAAACCCAATCATCCGCAAGTGCTTGTAATTTATACTCTTAAAATTTTTGTTCCTTGTATTCCTGAGTTTTTCCTAATTTTTATTTATAATGTGTCTAATATCAAAATAAAAAGCAGAGGTGACAATGGGCATCCCGAGCGAACTCCTTTTGCTATTCTAAATGTCTTTGTTATGTCTCCATTTATTATTATGTTAGCCTTTTGGGAAGAATAAACTGTTTCTACTAATTTTACAAATCTCCAAATTTAATTTCCCTTATCTGACATATCATGAATTCCCCATTTAAATTTTTGTGCATCCAGAAAAATAAGAGCAGCTTGTTTTCTTGGGTGCATTTCATAATATTCTAATATGTTTATTCCTATTCTGATATTATCTCTTATTTGCCTATATAGTAAAAATCAATTTTGATCATTGTGTGACAATTTCATTTAAAATCCTCTTCATTCTTCCTATCATGATACTCATAAAATTTTGTAGTCGGCATTCAAAAGCAAGATTGATCTATAATTTTTGATTTGATTAACATCGGTACCTTCTTTCAAAATCAAGGTAATATATGATTCCCTTCATGATTCAGGTATTTTTGCATTTAACAAAGCCTCATTGCATACCTCCAGTAGTACTGGTTCCAATGATTCCCCTAATTTTTGATATAATTCTCCTGGTAAACCTTATGCCCCCAGGGTCTTATTTGCCTTTTGTTTTTGAATCGCTTCCTTCAATTTTATTAATGTAATTTCTCTATTTAATATATTCCTTGTTTCTTTCTCTATTATTGGTATACTATCTTTTTTTAAATACTGATCTATTTTCTCTGTTGCTATAATTTTTTTACTATAAAGATCTTCAAAGTATCTTAGAGCAATCCTTTTTTTTTCATTATTTTGTAATATTCCTAATTCATCTTGAAGCTGGTATATTATTCTTTTTTCTTTTCTTTTCTTTTCTTCAGTTTCTAGGACAGCCATCTCCCTGGCTTATTTGCATTTTCAAATTAATTTTGCTTCATAAATTTAAGATCTCTTGCAACATCTTCCTGTTGTAATAGATTTAATTTGTGTTTGGCCAAATTCAATTGTTCTTTAATTTAATCACTCCCTGGATTTTTTTGCATTTGTTTTTTCTAGGTCTCCTATTTCTAATTGTATTATGTTTTGTTGCCCCCATTTCTCCTTGTTCCTTTCTGCCATATAGGATATTGGTACCCCTCTGGGTACCATTGTATCCCATAGGGTTTGCAATTATGTATGTTGTTTTTTGTTTGTGTGTATTTCTTCCCTAATGTATATCACCACCACCCCTTTTTTTCCACCAGTGCAGTATGGAGTTTCCCCAGTTTATTAAATTCTAAGTACATTTTATCTTGGTTCTTGATATGTACCTCTTGGAGGCACACAATATTTATGTTTTGCTTGACCAGTTTTGACAGTATTTGTTTTCTCTTGACTACAGCATTTAACCCATTTACATTTATTGACAATAGTTTTAGTTCTTTTTCCATGTTTTTATTAGCCTATCTGTTTCTAATTTCTGTTGGTCTTTTTATTCCTTTGAGTTCTAGTTCTAACGCCTTCTTCCTTTTGGGTTTCTTGTGTTTCTTTTGCTTTGTCTTCCTGGTCTTTTATCTCTAATTCTAACTGGCCTTTTTACTGGCTTCCTTCCTCTAACTTCTTCCTACTGCTGTCGTTTTCTTCCATTCCTATCAATTGGTCGTAAAATTATTGGGCTTTGTCCAGGTTGTCTATTTTTATCTTTTTCCCTTGCCATAAAACCAGGATACCTTCTGGGATGATCCACTGAAACAAGATGTTCCATTTAGTTAATTGAACTGCCAGGTATCGATGATCTTTGCGTTGTTCTCTAACTCACCTTGGTATTTGTTTGTGAGTGATAATTTCTTTGTCATCCAAACCCATCGTCCAAATGCTGCCTCAGCGGAAGCAAACACTGCCTCAGCAGAAGCAAACGAGTCCAGTTGATAGTGACATATAAACAGTGATGGGGACACCCAGGTAGGCACCTTGCAGATTTCTTCAAGTGTTCCAGGTGGCAGAAGTAGCCGCACTCCTAGTAGAGTGGGCTGTAACATTCCTGGATACCAGCAGGGACAAAGACTGGTAGGCTTTAGAAATACAAGTTCTAATCCATCTACTAATGGTAGATGAGGAAGTCTTACTCCCCAAAGATGAGGGCTGGAAAGAGACAAATATAACTTTGGACTTCCTAAAGGCCGCAGTATGTTTGATGTATATCCGGAGAGCTCACCGTACATCTAATGTATGCCATTTGCATTCTAGATCATGGAGAGGCTTGGGGCAAAAATCTGGCAACACAATGTCTTGTGCCCAGTGAAACCAAGAGTTCACTTTGTGGACCAATGTAGGGTCCAGTCAGAGAACCACTCTGTTCTCATAGAAAATACACAGATCCTGTCAAACCTAGAGTGCTGCTAGTTCTGACACTCTCTTGGCTGAAGTAATGGCCACTAGAAAAACCACCTTGAGATTAAAAAAAAATTGAAGGGATATCGAATTAAGGGGTTCAAATGGCCGTTCTGTAAGGGCCTGTAATACCTTTGGAAGGTCCCAAGTGGGGTATCTATGAACCACTGGAGAGCGGAGACTAGAAGCCCCTTTCAGAAATCTGTAGACTGATGGATGGTGGGATAAAGCTGAATAGCTTTCCCAGAACAACACAGATGACAGAGCTGCCACCTGACAGTGCAGAGTGTTAGGTGCTAACCCGAATCTGACCCATCTTGGACAAATGTTAACACATCTGCTACAGATGCAGAAATGGGGTCTTGGGCTGGCCTGGCACACCAAAAACAGAAGACCTTCCAGGTAGCATCATATATGCGGGTGGTGGAAGGTTTATGGGAAGCTTGAACTAAATATGGCTCTAGGGCTTTCCCAAACAACCTGTTTTCATCGCATGGGGCTGAGGTCAGTTTCTACTTATGACTGGAATCAGACTTCCCATTTTGCAGCCAAAGGAGCCTCTTAGCTACTAAAAATGAGGCCATAGCCCTCATTGTAAATTTGGCAGAATTCAGCATAGCTTCTGCCATGAATTCTGCCACCGCAATCATCTTATTTAGGTCCTGATGTGACCTAAAATCAGTGGTAGGAAGCCGATCTTGCAGTTGGTGCAGTCATTGCAGTAATGCCCTTGTGAAAAGCAAGACTGCTGTGGAGGCCTGGACCATCCCAGCCGCTACTTGGTGGGTGTGCTTGAGCGTTTGCTCAACCTCTTGTCCTTCACAAGGACAAGAGAACATCTTCTGGCTCAGTGGGGGTGCCAGATGTTGCCAACGAGGCTACCACTGAGGCATCCACCACTGGAACCAGGAGTGTGTTGGCCAAGGAAGAGTCAACATTGTAGAATCGCTTGTCATAAAATGGCAGCCAAAGCCCTGCCCAGGGGAGGCACACTGTTCCTTAAACAAGTCCAGGAAGAGCAGAGGGGATGAAGAACTTCTGTATGGATCACAAGTTTTGAGAACAGGGAGTCACTGTGGCTCCTGGAAGCCATTGGGGCTCTGGAGCGATTTCCTCAGGACTTAACTGGGCTGTGATAAGGGCCTTGTGGAGAAGCAGTTTGAACATTTGAACAAAATGATTCACTTAACAACTGTCAGAGGAAAGGTCATAAAATAGAGCAAAATTCACTTAACAACTTTCATACTTAGCATCAGAAATTTTTGATTCAATTGTGGTTTTAAGTTGAAGACTACCACTGTTTTATTTTATCAATTAAAGAGCTCAGTTCTTTTCAACTAATGTATGATTTCCAGTATATAGTAACAACAAAATATACAAACTTTCTGTAGAAACTGAACTGATGTCTATTATTTCAAAGGTCTTCGATTTGAACTAATTCAGTGTACAGTATTATTTTTGTAAAACTTGTTTCTATTATACCAGCTAATGAATAAATCATCTTACATGTCATACAAAACCCCAAAACCTTACTGTTTTGTTGTACCATTTTCTTCAGGTTAATATGTAAAACATATGTAAAGTTAAATCATACATACACCACTTACATACATACATACATAAACACTCCTTTAGCAACCAAGTAAACTAAAATATATTATATATTCTACATTAATATATAACCCAAGAAATGACTAGATGCATCTGAGATGACAAAAATATGATTTTCTAACAATACATTTACTTGTGTCTTAAATTGTGACTCTACAATTCAATAACAATAATGATTCAATATTATGTTATATTTTAACTGATGGTTCAGATGTAAGATTTGCACAATCAAATTTACAATTTCAAAAATCTAACAAAAAACATCTAGAACAATGCAGAATATTGTATTGGATGAGACAATGTAAATAAACAGATGGCAGTCGTGGCCAGGAGGGCCTTTAAACAACTGTGGGTTTAAACAGTTACACCCTTTCCTGGACCATCGGTCCCTATTCACAGTCACTCATGCCCTGGTCACTTCCTGTCTTTATTATTGCAATACGCTCTACGTGGGGCTGCCCTTGAAGAGTATCCGGAAGCTCCAGTTGGTGCAAAATGCAGTAGCCTGTATAGTTTTGTGCAGACTCTAGTATGCACATGTGTCACTTCTCCTGCAGGAGCCGCATTGATTGCCGATTTGTTTCTGAGTGCAATTCAAGGTGCTGGTTGTCACATTTAAAGCCCTTCATGGCTTGGGACCAGGTTATCTGAAGGAATGTCTCTTGCCACATCTACCCGACCCATTAGAGAGGGGAGGCAGGGAATGCTGTGGGTCCCATCCCTGAGGGGATACACCTGGTAGTACCCAGAAGAAGGATCTTCTCCATGGTGGCTCCCTCTCTCTGGAATATCATTCCCTCAGAGATTAGATTGGCCCGCACTCTAGCATTCTTTCGAAAGGCACTGAAGATTGGTTTTGCCAACAGGCCTGGGGAACCCAGAGTGGGATGGAGACCATCAAATGGTTAGTGTGGTCTATTGTCATTGGTGCGGGGGTGGGAGTTGGGGGGGTTGATTTTTTATTTTTTTATTATTTTTTATTTTTCCAGATTTTGTTCTATTGTATTTTATTAATTTATTTGATTCTTTTTGTTCGTTTTTATTGTTTTTTATTTTTATTTTTAGTTTAAAATATGGTTTTACATTGTGTAAGCCGCCTTGAGACACCATGGACAAATAGGCAGTAATATATTTAAAATATATAAAAGAAGAAGGAAGGTTATGTCAAAGCAGCTTGGCACTACTTTTTTCATATGGCTCCTACTGATCTCTGCAGATTTACTGCCTAGTACTTTCTTTCCAAATAAAAGTAGGCTTTCCTCTTAAAGCAAAGACTGATATTTTAAACACTAAAATCTGATACAAGAAGGACAAGAAGAAATTGGTGGAAACTAATCAAGGAGAGAAGCAATTTAGAACTAAGGAGAAATTTCCTGACAGAACAATTAATCAGTGGAACAACTTGCCTCGNGAAGAAATTGGTGGAAACTAATCAAGGAGAGAAGCAATTTAGAACTAAGGAGAAATTTCCTGACAGAACAATTAATCAGTGGAACAACTTGCCTCGAGAAGTTATGAATGCTCTAACACTGAAAGTTTTTAAGAAGAGATTGGATAATCATTTGTCTGAAGTAATGTAGGGTTTCCTGCCTAAACAGGGTGGTGGACTAGAAGACCTCCAAGGTCCCTTCCAACTCTGTTATTCTAATATGTGTTTCTGTTATTCTAACATGATACTATATATTAATTTTATAGATCAGGGTATCAAACTGGATTTCTCTGAGGGTCTGCTCAGCATTTAGTTCTCCTCCACAAACACCCTGATGGCCAAAACGCAGCCCCCCTGCATATCATTTTAACCCTCCATGCCTCCTGCAGCACGCTGCCAGCCATTTTCTGGCCCATTTTCCAGCCTGTTTTCAGGCCATTTTTGAGGCTGTTTTCTGGGCCATTTTCTGTGGCTGTTTTCAGCCAGCATTTTTGGCCAGCAGAGTGCTGTATGAGGCCATGGAGGGTGAAAATGAGGCACAGAGTCCCCATACACAACCCGTTTTAGCTGCCAGTGGCACCACAGGCCAGTCATTTGATATTTCCAGACCAGCCTCATGGGTGGATCTGGCTCACAGGCCTTGAGCTTGACACCCTACTATAGATGAAAGTAATGGACACTTTTTACACCTGTGATCCTAAGTATCAAATTGATTACTTGCATTTCATAAACTGTAGCTGTTTTGATTGACAGCTTCTTACATACACCACATATGTAAATACATTGTCTAACAGAGGCTGCTATTTTTAAGGATTGCTTTGAATAGATATGCGAAATCTATATACTGATGGTGAAATAAAACCAGTTTTTGAAAAAATTGATGGTGCACTCACTGTAGATGTAGAGATATGAATTAATGTTGAAATAAAAATCATAGTAATATACATTTAAAAAATGCTGCTCCAAGAAATGCTTCAGTAAATGAACATACCAGCTTCTAAGTTATCAATTGTAATACTTTAACAAATAAGATAAACTAAAGATAAACACCAGCAGGTAAATTGCTTTGCATAAAAGAAATACAAATCTCTGAAGCTACATTGCCAGTACAAATGTTCTGTATCAGGGCTTCTCAACATTTAGATTCCAGGAAGCTTATTTTGAATTTTGAAAGCATGTTATGTATTACCTTCCAAAATAGTCATTGCGGGCATGTTCAAAAACAAACCACCGAAGTTACTGTCACTCAGCATCCATCCATCCACCCACCTATCTATCATCTATCTAATTTCTTAACCTCCTACCTCCTTCAGAGAGGATTTTACTTTCTAAACTTATTTCTGGGCCCACTTATAGTCCCAAGAAAGCATCTTTTCTTCCTTTCTTTTATTTTTTATTGTTTTTTTTGCTTTAGTTTGGGAAGAGATATTTTGGAAGAATTAATATGAACAAAATTAATATGAACAAACTTTCCATTTAAAAATAGACAAATTGTTAATAGTGTCATCTTTGAAACCAAATATAATTTATCAAATTCCCTCATATCACATGTTCTAAACCTGAAAAATAAAAATATAAACTTTATTTGTGTTTATGAATTCCAGATTGTCTTTAGCAATATTCCTTTCTTCAAGGTTTTAAGGAAATGATGCTTTATCAATTTCAGAGTATTCAGATTCTTTTCAATCTGGATTCTGGGCAGATATTAATTAACTCTTTAAATCTGAGCATGAAGTTTTCATTCCTGATCTGTTAAGTCATATACTCATGTCTGTTTCATAAACTGCCAAAATTAACCTTTACTGACTATTTTAGGCTGCTTGAGCTCACCCAGATAGTAGTACCTAGTTGCCTTTATATTTTCATCTCTGAAATCTTGGGAGTATTAAGATAAGATAATCTTTATTGTCATTTTTTTTCCTTTGGGCACTCTGGCATACATTAAAAATGAAATTCTGCAAAAATAAAACTGTACACGTATATAACACATATATAGATGTTAATTACATATCTATGTATGTACCTACAGCCTAACATATAAATACATACAAATATTAATCACTGTCCATCTTGAATACATAGCAGAAAGAAGCTTGAGACTTCACAAGGTTGATACTGTATGAAACAAAACTGTGGTTGAATCTGGATGTTCTGCTTCAGACACCATAAAGCCTTCTCTCAACAAGGACATGAAGAGGATGTGTAGCATTCCAGACAATCTTATGGACCCTACTTAAGCATAGCTGATACTCTATGTCCTGGATAGAATGGTATCAACTGCAAATAATCTTTTCTGCCATCCTCACCACTCTTTGCACCACCTTTTTGTCTGAAGCAATAATGCTTCCAAACCAGACTGTAATGCAATATGACAGGATGCTCTCAATCATCTCTCTGTGGAAAGTAGTAAGGACAGGGGGAGGAAGATGTACTTTTCTCATGCGATGCAGAAAATGCAGGCACTGCTGTGCCCGCTTCACCAGTCTTACCACTGAGCAACCAAGTCAGCCCACTCATTAGCTACACACCCAAAAATTTGATGCTGCTAACCATCTCCATCTTCCATTACAGTTTAAAAATACAGCAATAATATGGTATCTTTTAAATGGTGAATGTATGTTACTGGAATCTGAACTAGTTGTACAAATGTATCAACAATGTATGTGCATATACGTATAGGCAGGTACTTGAAAAGGGATGAGGGTGATGAAAAGAATAATCGTGGACATCCACAGGAACAACATGACTGCCCAATGAATGACTACTTTCATCAGAATTCACATTCTACATCACAATTGCTACATGATATTTCATCTCTCAAAAATTGGCAGCCATTGTACATGAACTGTGCATTATTTAACTTTAGAAATTTTTGAATTTAAACTGTTTGGATTGTAATGCTCTAAATGAAGCTTGTCAGACCACCAAATCTAATCCCTGCTCTATTTCTGCTTTAAAAGGTCGTTATTCCCTCGTTGAATGATGTTTTCATTTATTTCACTATAACATGGAGAAAAGGATCAAACAATGTTTCAAAATTTACATGATCTAATTATTTCAATTCTGCCAATGATTTTATTCACAGGTGACAAATAAATTATCTTGAACTGCCCACCCAGAATACCAGTACATTATCAAATGTATCTCCATAGTTGTCAGTCTGTTCAACTGTAAGGCACTACAGCTTAAAAGAGTTTACATCTCTAGGGAGAAGCAATGTTTTGTTTTTTTTAAAAAAGAAACAAGTCACTGTAAACATATTAGGTGTATACAGCAAAAGTTTCGGGAAGGAATAAAATGGAGAAAAGCAAACTACTATCAGCATCAAGCATCTGTTGATGTAGCATATGTATACAATGTATAAAATGAGTGCCAGAACAAGAAGACAATTTTATAGATCAAACGTTTGTCGAGTCGCCCACAAAACCAAGTTTTGAAATTGTAGCATACAGTGTGGCCATCTGTTTATTTTCACTAACAAAATTCTGACCGTATCTTCAAGAGAAAAACTGTCAATATTTTAAAACACTAATATTGCTACTGATCACTCCTTCATGCTGTTCCTAATTTAGAGAAAAGTTCTGCATAATATGAACCGAACCAACCTTTTAAAAAGTTTCACTTTTCTCCAGAAAGGGAAAATATGTAAGTGAGCTGCAGATGCCCCTTTGATAATATACAGTTCAACAAAAGATAATATGGCTCTGCCAACAAGATGAAAGTATGTTATAAATGATGCGAAGAAAATTCTTTGGGGGATCTTCTGCAAATGTACAAATGTATGGAAATATCATTCCTGTAATTTCATTAGCATGGTCATGTTAGGCCAACTCATTTCTTTCTTTTTGCCACTTTTCTCAACAAATAGTGTAAACAACTTTATGGAATATACAATTTGCTAAGTTATAAGTACCAAAAAAATTTTAAAGGCCTGTACTACTTATATTGATTCATCCCCTCTATAAATCCGAATGTTGCTCATATTCATAAAATGCTGTAATAAATATACCACGTTATCTCAATGTATTTATAGGAATTAATATTATCTGAGAAGAATTATATATGAAAACTGATATGTGAACTCTATCTAAATATAAATTTGAACACTATGTCTTCCACATGACATATTAGAACTAAAAGGAATCAACTATCTTAAAATCAGGCATACTTGTACAATGTTATAATCAGTGCCATCACATAAAAAACAAATTCTGAAAAGAATAGAGTGTTTCATACTGAAAATACCCCAGTTGGCACTTATTTAGGTGCAACTGCCAACAACTGTAATGCTTGTTCTAAAGTACTTGGACAATTATTTTTTTAAACCATATAAAAGGATAATCAACATGAATGAAATTTTTCTGAAGTTCATTTTTAGAAGAATAACCTGACTGAAGCAGACCACACGCTAATAAAGTGCAACTTAATAAATCATGTGGAATCTTATTTTATTCAAACCCTTACTAACTCCTAGCACCATCTGTTACCATCAAAACTATATGACAAGATATGATATATAATTAATAGGTAAACAACAATCTAATTAAAATGGACAAATACTCCATATTCCTGCCATTTGGGAACTCTAATTACAGACTAAATTTTAAGCTTGAATTAAATATTTAAGCTAGAAAATTAACTTTCCTTCTCGAGCCTTGAATACATTAATACAGATATGTGAAGCGACTTCCTGATGGGAACTTAAACATGTAATTTAGTTTGATCAAAGTAGTTACTAATTGTTAAGCAGCAGTACCTTACCATATGTACACAATAGCTATTTAGAGCTGAAAAGGTGATTTTGAAGTACCTCTCTGCTACCCTTTTCTGACATAAATATAAAATGTATATACAGCTGAGCAATTTACACTATACAGTGAAAATAAATGACATAAAAACCTCTGTGTTTTAGATCTTAATCACATGCACAAGCAAAATCACAGAAACAGAGTTTTTTCCTCCACTCAAGCTACAACATAAGTGATTGGACACTAATTAATACATAACTCAATAGTCAAACCACTCAGTCCCATTATATTGGTTTTAATCTAATTCGCACAGAAGGCATTTTCATTAAGTATCATTCACAATGTCAAATTCTAAATGCTAATGGTCATACTTTAATGAACTGACCAAAGGCAACTGGCCACCAAAGATGATATAGAATTATTACAGATAGTATGAAAAGAAAGTTTAAATGCAGCTGCCTGAATTTCTCTCTCATATGTCAAATAGCATATTAATGAGAAAAAATTAATTAATCTAAGCATAGTATTTTTATTCAATAAGATTTGGATAATTTAACTTAAAGATAAACGATTTAATGTTATAGTCAATAGACTACCATTATAAGTTACAAGCATTTCAACAATACAGGTAGACCTCGACTTCTGACCAACTTCTTAGCAACTGACATCTCACCCTCAAATAATATTTACAACCCCATTTTGAAGTTGCACTTCAGCACTCCTGAGCTCATTCATTCTTATAATCAATTATAGGAGCGTGGTATGTCTCCTCCCTCGCCTATCTATTCCCACCATTCTGCCCTGGTAGATCCCTGCAGGCCTTGGACCTGCTTTTCCACCCCACTTTGTTCCTGCAGGACTTGGCCCCCTCCATCACCACCCATCACACACTTACTCTTTGAGGATCTCCAGAGCCCTGGACCTCAAGTTGGGGAAAAGAAACAAGAGCAGGCCAGTCCTTCCCTTAATATCACTGGGCCATGACCCAGCTTCATGGCCTAGGAATTCAATGAATCTTTTTGCTTCCCTAACAGGTTTTATGCAGCATTGTGAAAAACTGCTTCCTTAAACCCATTTAACGACCACATTGCGAAGAGCAGGGGATGGGGATTTTTAAGCAAGACAATCTTGCAGGATCTAATCTGAGTCATTCACCAGGATCAGAGATTTGGTCTTCCAATCTTTTGGACTTGTGCTGAAGACCATGCTCTTGCACATTTTTTTCATTACAAAATGTGCGCACTGGATTGTTTAATGTATAGTATTTATGTGGTGCCCAGTTGTGGGTGGCTTTTAGTTGTTATGTCGCCTATTATGTCATTGGTTATTGTTTCCTTGTGCTACTGCACCCTTGGCTCCTTAAATATCTAATAAGCTGGTGATAAATCAACACTCCTATTGATTGACAAGAGGCCTTGTCAATTTTCCAGGCTTTAATAATTTCCCTGGCTATCTTTTTTTTTCCCCAAAAATTTTATTGATTTTTAAAAGACAAACATATACAAACAAAACACATAACATAAAAACATCTTTTTGAAAAGTAGCTTGAATCTCCGGGTTCATCTCTTCGTACAGACATAAATTCAAGTTCATGCTCACTTTTATATACTATTCACCATATCTTTCACCAATTCACACATTTTCTATATAACTTCTCCCCTCTTTTCACCTTCTTTAATTTCTATTTTATTTATTTCATCTTCAAGTCTCAATTTAAATCATTAATTAGTTATATCCTTTCGTCTGTCTGTTTCAGGCTGTCTATTATGTTTTCCCTCATTAACGCATACCGCACCGGCTGCCGCAAGCAACAAATTTCCTGTAATCACTGACTGGAGGTGTGACGCTTTATATATATTTCACCTCTAAAATTTAACACTTAAATAATACATAACTTTCAATTCAGATTGCTGCTTAGTAACTTCTGAAACACTTATTTAAAAAAAAAAAAGTATAAATATATAGAAATATATACAAACAACAATCCATACCAAAATTGAACTCTATCAATTAAAATTAAATATTCATTTAAAATCTTAAACCCATTTTATACCTCTTTTTGCAAATAAGTATCAATGCTTCTAATGGGGAGGGACCATCTAAAATTTACGTGTTTTTTTTTGTGTCGTTTACTTCCCGCCCCCCCACTTCACTTATATTTTAAAGACATTATGTAATTAAAAATTTCCGCATTCCTTCTTAATTCCAATTCTCTCAATATTTCTTTCATTTTATTTGTTCAAGAGGAGAAAAGATTTTCACTAAAATTACACTGAATAATTTTAATCCACATTTTATAATATGCATTGTTTTCCAAATTTTCTTATATTATTTCTAATACAAATTACAAACAGTACATCTGAATGTATTTTTACAGCCATCTCTTTTTCAGTTATATTTTTTACCCATTATCACTCTAAAAATAAGTCTGTTTCTTTAGCAAGCTTATTTCAAGATCTTTCATCTTCAATTTCCCTCTTCTGTATTCTTCTTTTCTGTTGCTTTAGCTATTTGCATAAATCTTAAACATTTTATACATTCCTTTTCAAATAGGTTCGTATGCTTCTAATGTGGAACACTTAATAATTTTGTGTAGTTACTTCCGCCCCCATTTCACCTTATATTTTAAAAGCATTATGGGTAATTAAAAATGTTCGACCCTTTCCTTCTTAATTCAATTCCTATTCCTCTCATATTTCATTTCATTTATTTTGTTCAATAAAAAAAAGAAATTTCCATTAAATTAACAGTTGAATATTTTGAATCACATTTTATAATCATATGTTGTTCCAAGCACCAAATTTTCTACATTATTTCTCATAGACAAAATAACATACAATCTTATATACTTTTTGGCAGAATCTCTTTTTCAGTTATATTTTTAGCCCATTATTTCTAAATATAGTCCTGTTGTTTACATCTTGTTTTCAAACCTTTTATTAAGATGCTTCTCTTCCCTTTCCTTCCTCCTCCGCTTGCTTCTTCCACTGCTACCTTTTACCCTTGTCCTTCTTAATCTCTTACCCTCTTCTGTATTCCTATTCCTCACTGTGTTCCACTTTTCAGCCTTATTTTTTCGCTTTTTTATGGTTTTGTTTTTTCTAAGCTCCTTTATTCTTCCTCCTCTCTCCAATCTCTTTCCGCCCCTTTCCTCCCCAGATAAAAGTTTGCTTGTTTCATGGTTTAAAGATGCGGCTTCTTCCTTCATCCATCCGTCCAATCTTCTGTTCTTGTAGTTTCTCATACGTAGAATCACCATTTCCTAAAACTAAAATTGAAAAAACAGAGACCAAAAGATCCCCTTCGCCCTTCTTGTTCTCCTCTTCTTTATTAATGTATAAACTTCCATTTCGTTCATCCACAAATAATGCCTATTGTAAAAAAAAATTTTAAATAAACACCCAAATGATTTAAAATCATTCAAATAAGAATTCCAAAAGTCCCCCAAAGTCACCAAAACAACCCAAATATCCGGTAGGCAGGTCTATTTTCATTTTAACACATTTCTTTAACACTTTCTTCTTTTTTTCTTTCCGATTTCTCTTCCATTTCTCTTCCGCGAGGGTTGGTAATTCAGTTACAAAGTTCAATTAAAATGTGTCTTTTAAAAGTCTTGTTAATGATTTTGTTCTAGTCTTTTAAATTCCAAGCAGTCTCCCCTCCAGAACAAATCTAATCTTAATTTTTAATCCTACTCCCTTCCGCACTTACACAGCATACAAAAATTTTTTTTTCCAAATATTTCAGTCATGAAATCTT
>BHFT01036064.1:0-12350 GCA_004320025.1 Laticauda laticaudata | reverse complement strand
CCACCTCCTCACTAGTCACATGAACAGGTCCAACTAACTTTAATGCACTAAACTCTA
This sequence comes from Laticauda laticaudata, assembly GCA_004320025.1. NCBI lineage: Eukaryota > Metazoa > Chordata > Lepidosauria > Squamata > Elapidae > Laticauda > Laticauda laticaudata. The sequence goes on along the minus strand of BHFT01036064.1, from coordinate 12,293 downwards.
CCCCCTTAGAAACCCCATCAGAATCATCAGAGAGCCATAGAGATTGAAAAACACCTGACAGTAGACTAAAGAGATGATTGCAGGACTGTTCAATTCCTTTGGAACCTGCACTCTCAATAGAAGGATTCACGCACAACAGACAGCACACCTGTCACTCTGTTTGATTGCCTCACTCAAACCCCCCACCTGAGCAAGAAGCACTCACTTCTGATGGACTCCTGTCTTCCACAGGGTGTGAGGTGTGGCATCGACTCCGTTTGATGGCTCAACTCACCCTCGTGCACAGACAGATCCCTTCGATGTCTCTCCCAGGCACCGGTGAAAATGCTGTGTGTGTCTCTGTTCCTTTCCACGAAGCCAAGTCTGAATGTGAAGCCTCAACACAGAAAAGTGTCTGCCAGCCATCAAAGCCACAACGCAGAGCACCAACTGGAAACACCAATCATCATTACCTCACGTCCATGAACAGAGCCGGCTCCTATGTCAAATCTCTAGTAGTGATTACTTCAGTGCCTCAATTTTCAATATCTGAATGATATTGTGGCCATTCGAGGCAGTATGAGCCTTCACATGCATTACTTACTCATGACATGTCCATCTCGCTGATTCTGGCAGTATGGGTATTCTGCTGATCCTTTCTTATCAAATTTTCGATCTAGTGAGCCACCCATTATAATGAGAGCGTATTTGTGTGATTGCTTCGAGGAATGCTATACGACCACACCGACACAATACAAACGCAACCACAACCACGATTAATTTTACTCGTAGTTATTAGTAATAGAAGAGCTCTTTAACATGCTTACTTTGTGTATAGCCTACAATTATATGGTGTCTCCAATGTATGTTAGCTGTATCCGTATGATCTCATAGCTATTCATTGTTGCAGTGTGTTATATTATATTATCCTCGATGCAACTCTACAGAAGATCTCTCTGTTAAATAAAGTAGTGCTAGACTATAACAGTAATTAGTAGAGCGTCTTACTTCTCTTTACTCTGATGAGAGATCCTGACTCTTCTTAACCGACGGCCCACAGAGCCACTGTATCCCACTATGAGATCCAATATGTATATAAGCCGTTCCTTTCAACGCAAGCCATCAGCTGCTGATAAGCTTCCCAAACAGGTACACCAGCGTTGCCGCCTCAAGCCACAACGAAGAGAACAGAGCCAATAAAGAACCTCCAAATCCAAGTAAACACGACCAGAATCCCAACCTAGGATGTAGAAAACTCTGCACAGATGGTAGCTAATTTAAAACAATGTATGATAGACTGACCACATACAACTCAATACAGAAGCTGTGAATGGCAGATGATTCATGCTGAAACGTTGCTACAACTTTAAAAGCACTACAATGATGTGGGATAATACCCGAAGGAAGCTGAACAGCATACATATATATATGCATTCATACAAAAATAATGAGCCACATCTATTTTATAACATAACTGTAAATGATTGCTTCCTGTTTTAATGCTATACATAAACCTGGGGAAGAAGAGATCTCTAACATAGAAAAAGCAGGGCTGTTCTTGGGATAGCACCTTCTTTTTAAGATACCATTTATTCACTTTTAAATGTATTAATTGTCATAGTTCCTAGCCTTGCGGCACACTTTCTACTACTGCATCGGTGTTGGAAAATTCCAGTTCTATTTATGCCAGATAGATTTGAAATGAAAAGGGATTAGTAGGGAAGGAACAGTTGTAAGCACTCTTCCTCTGGCATCATGCAGGCAGTTTAGATTCATGGGCAACTTTGCTTTCCAGCCTGCAATCCTCCATCCAGCAACCAAATGAACATTTCTAAGGATGCTGAGGGAGTGGGTTGGAAAGAAAGAAATGGATCTTCCTGCAAAGAATATTCATGGGACCCTTACCCCACCAGGGAGGGGAGAAGGGAAATGGTTTGGCCTGGTGTACTTCTCTCTATGATGTGACCTAATAGCTGCAGTGAGCTGCATATTCGCTCAGGACTCTGGCTAGGATTTGTAAAAAGACGGCCACTTTATCTCCTACAAAAGAGCTCTCAAGGACAACCATTTCCTCTTCCAGCTGCTACTGACAAAGGATGGAAGCAGCTTGCTCCCAGGCTGATTAATCATGGATTAATCAACAAAGTCGGTTATGTATAAACCAGGCCTCAGACACATCTAGCACAAATAATTTATAACACTTCTTCTGACTGTGTGTGAAATGTGAATGGAACATTGGAAAATAAAAAGCAAAGTATTCTGACCAATTATGAGGGATTTGGCCCAACTAGGAAGCATAGCAGAGGTGGGTATTCGTCAGGTTCTGACCAGTTCTGGAGAACCAGTAGTGGAAATTTTGAGTTGTTCGGAGAACCAGCAAATACCACCTCTGACTGGTCCCGCCCCCATCTATTNTACCACCTCTGACTGGTCCCGCCCCCATCTATTCTCTGCCTCCCGAGTCCCAGCTGATTGGCTGGGTCTTCCTTTGTTGCCCTGCACAGGAAAACGGAGCTGGAAAGCAGGTTAGTAGGGTGGGGAGGGAATGGAGATTTTTCAGTATCCTTCCCCTACCATGCCCACCAACCCACGCCCACAGAACCAATAGTAAAAAATTTTGAATCCCACCACTGAAGCATAGGGTCTGTAGAACATACCTTTTTTTATTTCTTTCAACTGCAGATTTTGTTTATGTATTGTTGCTATTGAGATATGTGGTTCTGCCAGCGGGCCTGGGGAACCCAGAGCGGGATGGAGCCATTAAATGGCTGATATGAATGTGTGTTGTCGCCGGGGTAGGGGGGTATTATTTTATTATTTTTCTCTTTTTATTATTTTTGTTTCTTTTATATTGTATTTTTATGGCCTTTTAATGGCTTTGAGTTGCCATGTACAAGTAGGCGGCGATATAAATTTTCTAAATGAAATAAATAAATCTTCCTTCTGGAACCTGAAGCTGGTAGATATGGAGAGAGAATATAATTTTATTCTTATATCACTGGCCTTGTGAGGTAGGACAGCTGAGAGCGGGATTAGCAAATGAGCTCCATTTTTGAATCCAACACTTTAACCCTGAACATGTATTAAACAGAATGCATAATATTTTATTTAATAACTAATTGTTAGGCTGTGCCTTATCTTTAATTATTTCTTTTCATTTACTTAGCTTTGAGCTTTCTGATTGAATCGCCACATGTGGTGCATATATATGAATATATCATCTATGCTTTCTTTTTTTCTGCATCCTGGTGTTTGGACTGTGAGCCTGCAAGAGGCAGTCATGTTATTAATATGTACAAGCCAGTTGTGGGATTCAATTTTTTTTTTACTACCGGTTCTGTGAGTGTGGATTGATGGGCGTGGCAGGGGAAGGATACTGTAAAATCTCCAGTCAGAGGTGATATTTGCCGGTTCTCAGGACTACTCAAAATTTCCACTACCGGTTCCCCAGAACTGGTCAGAACCTGCTGAATACCATCTCTGGTACAAGCTGATCTGAAACTCCTTTTGGCTGAAAGGATTTGCAAAATCAGTTTAAATAATGGTATTTAAATGTAAATAAATGCAACATCACTGACCAATCCTGAAGCCTCAAAGCATTAAAAGCAGCCTCAACAATAAAGAAAATTATGCTTGAAATTGGCATCAAGCCGTAGATATTAAATGGCTGCTATTCTCCTGTGTACTTGTGGGAACCAGCCCTCATTCTGGGATCTCTGCCTGGCATAAAAGATGATGCTAAGGTATAAGGAAGAGTAGGAGTCCAAGGCTGGGAGGGGGGTGGATTTGGTTAAGTGGTTGTTTTTAAGCAACATAACACCCTTCCCAAACTGCTAGAGGAATCAGATCCTGATTAACCCTTAGAATGGGCATTTTTGGTTGTGAATTCTGTCAGGCGGAGTTTCTCACTCTGGGTATGAAAAATGTTTTTCAGGCAAAAATCAGAAAGCTAAAAGAAAAATCCACGGTTTCAAAAACTGCAGCTTAAAATTTCTAGGCGATTTGTGAAATTTAAAGTTTTCTCCTTTTTTTTAATTTGCAGAAAGCGGTCACAAATGAACTTGCGAAAAGCTTAAATAAGGCTGGAAAATGGTTCATTTCTGCATCCTCTTTCTCCTCCCGGTTCAAATAGCATGTGGGGCTCATCCAAACAACCAGCCAATAAATCCTTCAGCTGCACTGTTAGACAGAGACCACCAGGTGGCACACAAAAACAATCACCATCCTGTGTAGCATTATTAAACATAGTTTTTAAATCTCCACTATAAATTACAATTTATGTATTTTTTACTTCATCTTTTCCCAGAAGTCATTTGTATGCTACATAGCACAATTAAATGTATAAACTATGCACAAAATAAATGCTTCTTTTGCCAAATTTGGCAGATGTAAAAAAATTGGAAGTGGAGGTGGGAATTTTATATTATGAAATGCAGAAGACTTACATGTACTAATTAGGTTTGCATCTTAATAAGCTGAAATTAAGGAAACATAAGGCTAACTTTCTGATACACCTGAAAAGAAGAGATAGACAGATAGGGTTGAGATGTAATTTGTTTCTTTTTAAAATATATTAATTTTTATCCCATCTTTATTCCTTTTATAAATGACTCAAAGCCGCTAACTTTCTTAATATTCCTTCCTCCTATTTTCCCTACTACAACAACCCCATGAGATGAGGAGAACTAAAAGAGAGTGATTGACCCAAAATCAGCTGGGTAGCTTTCATGCCTAATGTGGGACTAGAACTCACAGTCTCCCTGTTTTTCAGCCAGCACCTTAACCCTTATTCCAAACTAAATCTTTTTTCCTGGCAATAATATAGAAATAGATTGTCATTTCTTCTGGGATTTTTAAAAATTATTTTACTTCTCAAGTTGTAATTAGGGAACAAGGACTCCGTTTTGATAGATCACAAAACAGCATTAAAATAGCAATAGATAGTTGAAAATTTAAAAATGAAAATCCAAACAAACAACCTCAGCAAAGGAAGTAAGATGCAACTTGAATTCCTCAGAGAATTTTTTTTTAATGCAAATGCAGGATAAATGTCCATAACATAAGCCAATACAGTAAAATAGCATTTTCATGCGGGGCTACCTTTTTTGAATCTTGCTGACTCTTATTCAGTTTTCAGAACTGTTTGGCCAAACATTCATTCTCCTCACCCTTTTTTCCCCCCAGCACTTTTTGCATTTCTCAATTACTCAAGGAAGCTTTTCATTCTGGCTTTGTTGATGTTACAAAGCTACTTGCTGCCATATTTTTAAATTGCAGGAGAAATATTAGCCTCTCTTCAAAGAAAAAGACGAAAGAAATCTCATGAACAAGATCTCTTGTCAGACATGGTATGGGAAAAAAAGATTCATCAGCATCAGACTGTAGATAGAGTAGTGTAAACATGGATGGAGTTCCTCCTTGAAAGAAGCCACTCTGGACATTTGCTTCCAGCTCTCTGGCAGGACCAGCACAGGTTTGGTGAGAAATCCAAAGTAAAAGGAACAACCCAACTTGAGTTAAGCACATAGAAGCAGTAAAACAATATTCATTGTTTGACAGCAGTGAGAATTATGTTTTTACGACACTGGAAAAATGAGGAAACTCCTACAGATGAAAATATAATTTAAAAAATATTAGATTGTGTGGGAATGGATCGGTTAACATAAAAGATAAAGGAGGACAAGGAAGATACAGAGTATTTCTTAACATGGGATTTATTTTACCAATTATTAGATAATAGAACTAGAAATTAGAAGTTGGAAGAATATCACTATATACAAGTAAATATTATTATTATTACTATTATTATGTACAACTAAATTGACCCAGATAGTACACTGTGTACTAAGCACTCATGTATGTTAAAGGAAATGCATAAATAATTTTTTTTAAAAAGAAAGTGTGTATTTTATTCCAGCATGCCTACCTAGCAATTTAAATATTTTTAAAGGAAAAGGAACTATTTCATTAGCATTGACATTGTATAGGAAATAATGGAATGTATCATTGATCCAGTCTGAGTGAAAGAAAGGAAAGGAAAGGAGCCGGTTAGAAGTAAACTGGCAAATGAGGAGGGGAAAAATAGAGTGGCCTAGAGACCATAATGAACTCCACAGTCTCCGTGGTCCAAAAACTGGAAGGGAAGAGGAGAGGGGAAGGAAGGATGCTGGCAAGCTATGAACATAACAGCCTCACAACCCATAAGGATTTGCCATTCAAGACTGTGATCAGCCACTGGAAGGGATGGGGCATGCCATGTGCTGAGATGCTATAGTCAATCAAGGCTAAAATGAGGCACCGAACATCAGCCACTCGGAAGGATTAAAAGTCCTTCAGAAGCTGAACTGCATTTGTGAGTGAGCTGGAAGTTGATGGAGAAGGCCATCATCTGTTTTTGCGTTGACGAAAGAGTCAAACAGTTGACTGGGGCAAACACGAAGTGTAGATTTTAAAAATGGGGTTAAAATGAGCCTTTTCAGCAGGTTTGCTTGCTTTATTTTTCTGTGTGAGGATACAGGATACATTCTGCCATGATGATTTATCTCTGAAATTATTTTAAAAGTGTCAGTAAAGGACATCTGACAAAGCCATCTTTGCTGCAGTATGCCTCTCCTCTCCAGAGCTAACTAAAATGTGTCTTCTGTAAACCAGCATCATTAGCTAGCTTTTCCAACTAGATCCGTTTAATCTGAAAGTTGACGACTCTTGCTGCCAGCTGTTGCAAATTCCATTCTTCCCAAAGCTCTAAGGTTCATAAGTACCCCCTCCAGCAGCATCAATTTTTCAGCAATGTGAAACGAAATTGGGCTAACAGCAGAAAATAGAGAGAATTATATAGCACAGTAATGATGTGACTTTGTTCTAGTTCCCCTCCCCTTTTCACAAACACACAGTTAAATCTTTCTGCATGTTTAATGAATATGCTGCTTGGTACCTGCAAGTACATAATCTCTTGCACTTTATGCCAAGGTTGAATTTTCTCTGAAATCAGCCCTTCTTGATACCTTGTCAGTAACTTTCCCATCCACCTCCATAATCACTTATAAAGGAAGATAGATTTTCCTGTAAGTTTTTTAAAAGGCTGGATTTATTTCAGAACTTCCCAACATTAACCACATGATTTTACAGTATGTGTTTATAGCACAAAAATAGATCTGGAATAGATATTTCTATACCAGGAAGATTAAAATATGTGATAGAGCCTCTTATGGCAACACACACATCCATATTCAATACAGCCATTTTACAATTAAGGAACGTGTGCTTTTCAGCCAAGAAAACGGTTACTTTCTAATAATGGAATACTTCAATTATCTGCTACTAATGTGATCGCTTTACTGAATATTAAAATGTAGCAATTAAATGTGGCATGCATGCCTAGGATATAATTCTGAATCTTATGTTTGTATGCCAGCTCAATCCTTAATCCTTCATTTTATTGTGGAGAAGAAAAACTAACATTAAAAAGGTTATATCTGACATTATGCAAATGGCTATCCCTTACATTTCAAAATTTCCCTAGGCTCTCCCCTGAATTTGCTATTTGTAAGCATATTTCACAAGCCTCTTGAACATATCTAAGTAGATGGGAGGGGGAAGCAAGCATCTATTGGCAGGTGCTTGCCACTATCAGTCATTACCACACCTTTAAGAAAGTACTTCTTAAATCTTGATTCCTAGATGGATATGTCCAGGTTGGTTTCTTAGCAACGGCCCGGCAATGGTTTGCCAATGTTTGTCTTAAGGGTTTTTTTAAAATGTTCCCACCTACCTACTGCTGGACATTCATAATAACACCAGTCCAAATCCTTTCTAGTTTTTCTGGGGTCTTTCAAAAATAGCGAGAGAACCAGTCTGAGGTAGTGGTGAAGATATCAATATCAAAGCACAATTTTCCATTTGTGTTGCATTATGTGTTACAGAAATGCTATTTGGAAGGAAAAAAAAAACCTTATATCACAGAAGACCTTTCTCATCTGGATATTGTACACAATGCCACACATAATATGACACAATGTAAGCAAAGAGATAATAAATCTGATTCTTGTCTTTTGAAAAGCTCAAATGATCCTACACCCACTTTCCACAAATCTTTTCTTTTGTTGTGTCTGAGAGGTTGCATACTTCATCTGCTTCTTTCAAAGGGCAATTAATTAATGGAAAACAAGGCTTATTCTGCATGACATTTTAGATGAATAAGCCATCAGATAGAATCTCAAAACTGGAGGACAAAAACCTTTGTGCATCTGTTGCCTGTGACCCTTTGGGGCTTGAAAAGATGAGTTGATGGGATTCGTAGTGAGTTGCCTGTCATATCATGTGAATTGCTGCACATGCTCCTCCTAAAGCCCATGTCACAGTGAACCAACGGATGCAAAGAGGATGTAAAACGGACAAAAAACCTTGCCATCCGTTCGAAAATGGCGATGCTACTCCAACCTGCCTCCGTTTTGCTTCCTCTCTATCCATCGGCCCGAATCGCGTTTAATTGACGTTTCATCGCTCCAAAAAGTCTTTTGGGCTGCCTAAAAACTTTGCACGGAAAATGTATCCAGTTCGTCTGTTCTGCATCCGCTATGCATCCCGCTATGCATACCGCTACGCATGCCGTTATGCATCCGTTATGCCATCCGCTTACTCACACAGGCATCCGCTCTGCAATCCGCGCAACTCGCATCCGCCTCGGGACCGCAGGGAGGAGGAACAGTATGCAGAACCAGATGCACGACATGGATGCGAACGCGATGCGCAAGCGGAACACAAAGCCGTTTAAAACGGAAAAAACGTTCGCAGAGGGGAGCTATCTCGTATATTAAGCAATGTCTGCCAGATGCCAAGAGGATGCCTAGAGGAGGCAAAGGGAACACGCCTAACAAGCTGCCTAATATAAGGGGGAGCAACTCACCTGCATACTTCCTTTCAGAACGCACAGCCAAGCTGTGCAGACGCTCTGCAGCCTTCATCTGACTCTAACGTCTTCCACAGCATTCAGTCATGGTCCCACCGTGGATTGTGACAAAAGTCCTTTCGGCAGCGCACCATGCTCCTTCGCAACAGTGCGAAACCATCTACAGGGCTCTGTGAACTTTTACTACGGGAAGAAAAGGAGCACCTAAAAAAAAAGTCTGGGTCCAAAGATGGGTTCACCAGAAGAGCAGAGGACGGACTGTACAGCAGCTGAATGGTGGAGCTCAACGAGGCGAAGACACTCGGCGTTCCAGACTTCATGAGGATGCCTCCAGCCATAGTTGACGAAGGGTTGGTGCAGGCGCCTGACACGCCAGGTGACCAAGACAAACACCCAACTTCCGCCCAGCCTGGACCTTTGGGCTCAAGGTGGGCAAACTCCACTCTGTACCACTGGCCTCAGGGACCTACCGCTACAGGAGGCCATGCAGTAGGCGGCTGGAGAGGTGCCACCCAGCACCCATCAAGCTTTGTTGTCCAGAGAAGTGGTACAGGCCATCATCGAAAATACAAGGAGGAGCTCCTCGCAGTGCCCATCACTGAATGAAGGATGGACGAAAGTTGCGAGCAGTGGTATCAGCAGTGGAACTTCCCCCAAAACATATGGAGCCATCGATGGCAAGCACGTGGCTGCAAAGCGCCAAGCCAAGTTGGGGTCCACTTATCACAACTACAAGGGCTTCTTCAGCAATCATCCTCTTTGGCCAATGGTCGATTGCCTGACTAACAAGTTCATGTCCAATCGATGGGCTTCAGGCAACGGCTGCATCTTCAGATGCCGCAGGTATACAATGCCAGTCACCTCAAGGAGGGGCTGGAAAGCACCCGCATGGTGGGCTTCCCAGATTCTCAGGACGCCGCTTGCGCCCAACGACACACAAGATGTGCCCTATTCATCGTGGGATGACGCCCTTCTCCCATCCCAATCTTACCTCATGAAGCCCTAAGCCTCCAAATACCTCACCCGGTGAAGCGAGGATCTCTTCAACTACAGGCTGTTTCAGGGCAAGACGGGTGGTGGAAGAACGCCTTTGGCATCCTGGACCACAGGTTCCTAGACTTCTCACCCTCATGCAGTATAGCCGCAGAGACCATGAGGAGGATCGTGGAAGCTTGCTGCATCCTGCACAATCGCATGCGCACACCGCTACCCAGTCCTTGCAGAACAGCTCGTGACGGACCCTCCAACAAGGGCAATTGGGGAATGGAGCCTGAGGAAGGAGGCAAGGGCTAAAACCTGGATCAACAATGAGGATGTGCAAGGCCCCAACAGAGCCTCCGTGAGGGCGGAAGAAGCAGCGGCAACCCGCTCCCTGAGAACTGTGCAACTCCGCAGCTGGAGCAGTGGAGTGGCCAAAGACAGGGATGGTAAAATGCTTACATGGATGCTTCCTTCCAGCCTGTCTCATCCCAGCTGATGAGATTGGGCCATGTATCGTTTGCTTGGGGCTACAATGAACAGGCGCGTTTAATAAAGAGTTGTGTTTCATGTTGACATGTGGTGGATGATTGATTTATATGCGATTATTGATAATAAAAGGGCATTTAGTGTGGCACCTGGGAGGCGTGGACTCCACTACAGTCCCCACGTGCTTCTGCATGGAGGTTTATCTATCCCATACAGCTACTTCACCCATCGCAAAAGGTCCTGCCATCCACACATATCCCTGCCATCCCACAGCTATCTCTAACCTCCTACAAGCATGACAAGGTTTAACCATTTTCTAAAAGTTTCCAGCTAAGATTTATTAAAAAAAAGAACAATGAAGCAAGTGTGTGAATCCAAAATAGAACCTTTAATTAACAAAAGCTATTAGACAAAAAAATGAGTCTCTGGCACTCCTCTTGGTTGCTCAGTCTCAGGGGTAAGGTGCTGTGGAGGTGGCTGGTGCTGGAGTGGCTTGTCACAGCTCCTCCAAAAGCGAAGCAGCATAAGCACCCAGCCCCAGAAGCGTGAGCCGTGCTGCAGCGCCCCAGGAGACCAGATATGAGGGCCAGGGGGTGGGATCGGTTAAGCCTGTTACCCTCTTGCCTAAGGGCTGGCAGCAGATGGTGAGGCTTGCTGTGCTTCAGCAATGGTTGTGGGGTTTGCTGCTGGCAGCAAGGCCTGGCAGCAAGGCTGGCAGGCAGACATGCAGGCAGGGCTAGGCAAGGCAGCCATCCGCTTCCCAAGCAGCAAGGGTCTGTTCCTCTGCATGGCGACCTGCCTTCCGAAGCTGCTTCCGTTATTCCGTCGGGGGCTGATGGCAATGCATCCTCGCCCGCCATGGCAAATTAACAGCCAGGATTCTGCTGGCTTCGCTCTAGCATCCGCTCTGCATCCGCTTTCATCCGTTCCGCGTTCCGCTTTGCTGAGGCCCCCCGGAAGCCTCTGCGGACGTGCCCTCCGCTCCATCCGCTTCCAGTCTGCTGGGCTTAACCGTTCCCGGCAATGCCGGCTTTGGCATGCCACCCTGCGTCTCACCCCGCGTCCGTGTTATCGCGCTCCGGTTTATTGCAAATTTTTGCCCCTTTTGAGGGAAGCGGATACAACGGAATTAACAACGGATGGAACATTTTGCTCATCCGCTGTGTCCTTTTTGCATCCGTTGGGCAGTGTGACATGGGCTTAAGTTATCATTGTAATCCAAATAATAAATGTATTTTTTTTTCCATTTGTTTTAGTTCGGAACTGAAAATTTTGGCATCTATTCCCCTAGCAACTTGTGGCTTCTGCTCTTTCTCTGGAAAAGTTGTTTTAGGGCTGCTGTCCAAAAGACTCTTTGCAGTAAATGTATGCATAACATTTTGGCATCACCTAAAGTTTCCTTAAAACCTGCCTATTTTTAAATACTATTAAGAAACTTGATTTTTCTGATCGATGTGAAGTTTCTCAGAATCATAGGGACTTCTTTTTCCACCTCCAAAACCAGTTAGTTAGTTAGTTAGTTAGTTAGCTAGTTAGTTAGTTAGTTAGTTATGTCTAAGTGTCTGTGCATGTGTGTGTCTAAGGCAGGGGTGTCCAAATTTGGCAACTTTAAGACTTGTGGACTTCAACTCCCAGAGTTCCTGGCTGAGGAACTCTGGAAGTTGAAGTCCACAAGTCTTAAAGTTGCCAAGGTTGGAGACCCCTGGTCTAAGGGACATTACTATAGCACTAACTACAATTATCCAAATCAGCTACAGAGAGTACTCCACTTACAACAGTTCATTTAGTGACCATTCAAAGTTTCAAACAGCACTGAAAAAAGTGATTTATGGCCATTTTTCACGCTTATGACTGTTATAGCTATTTTGTTCAGAAAACACACGAGGTAGACCAGGTTCCAACAACAAAAGGCTTTATTCACACTCAGTCAGTAACAGGA
>BHFT01036058.1:0-42276 GCA_004320025.1 Laticauda laticaudata | reverse complement strand
CCCCCCCCCCCCCCAGTAAGACAATGTTATTGCACATAAATTATTGGTGTCAGTTTTGTCTTATCTAATTTGATAAATCCATTGATGTACCAGAAGATTAACATAAAATGCTATTTTTTTTCCAAACTATCATATATATTATTAAGAGAAAGATCAATTTTGCCCAGTGACTTTAAAGTCTATTGTACTGTATTACCGACTCAAATCTTAAGGCATTGGAAAACTGCTTTCTCGGTGAATATTCCCAAATCACCTTTCACCTCAAACAATTCATCTTGTCATTCTAGGAAAACACCATGCCTAAAGTTCAGAAAGCATGAACACTCTTAAATCAGTAAATCCCTAGTCAGTTAATAGAATAAACTGAGCCATGTGTGCAGCATGCCTTTCTTCATTGAGATGCTGAATACCAAGAATACAGAATAATTGTTCTTATTAGAACATAACTAATTATGTAAATGTATATGTAGGCTATTATTTCTTTTTCACAAGTTTTGAATACAAGTTTCCCTGCTTTTATTATAGTTATTTATTAGTGATGATTTGTAGGCTTGTTTCCTATAGTAAGCATATAGATATTTTCCTATCATTGAAATATAATTCAGGAGGATAGACGCTGTACTTGGAAGACAAGTTAGACAAGATATTTTGGGTTCAGATTTCCATAAAAGGGTACAGATTAAGTAGAATATAATTACTATTTTTTACAGGTTCATAATTTTTTTCTTAACCTTTTTCAGAAACTAGAAGTTCTAACATTACTATGTGTTGTGCCTATAAAAACAATTCAGAAATTGTAGTCAATCTAATTAGAAGCACAAGATTATTAAATGAAAGTAACTAAATCTGGGATTTAAACACTTTCTCCTGTGTAAATCTATCATGAGCTTAAGCACTTCTTCGTTAAATGAGGTAAAACAAAGTGAACATTAGTGGCAGTGGCACTTCAATTACGGGAGAGTCTTCCAGGAGGAAAAGAGAATTAACTTTTTTTTTATTCAAGCCTTCTAAGTGTTTTAAATCATGTAGCCTAGATGCCTGTATAGTATAGCTTTTTATTTTCTGTGGGTTTAGACAGTGTTTATTGTTGTATTTATTATCTAGATGTTCAGTGAATTTGTCATAATATAACTTTTTAAATAACATGTACAAATGATGGGCCATCTACTAAAATAAAGCCAGGTCATGACACACACTTCAAAGTAAATCAGGAATCCTGTAATTGTGAAGACTGCCTGACAAGAACAAAGAATCCTTATCCACAGAAGATATGCAGATGTAACTCTTATAACAATCTTGGCTAATTGGAAAGTTGATAAAAGTAATACGAGTTAGCCAACTTGCATATCTTAGCTAAAAGTTAGAAATAGAGAATGCACTGCAGCAAATCAAATGAATATTAGATAACTCCTAGGGATTTCATTAGTCAAGACCGAGGAATAGGGACAGTTAGAGACCAATAGAATAAATTGTAGAATTATTACTAAAATGTTTATTAGATGATATTTCTTATTATGGTGCTTTGTCCCACCTTCTCCTTTAGTGAAAAATGTATAAAATTTACTTAACCCTTTGTTCTGGGCTCTTGGCATTTTGACCAGGAGCTCTTTTCCTTGGAGTACTCCAATAAAAAGCAATCAGAAAACCTGCACCTCATGTCTGGCGTTCATCATTGGCTTCAGCACCAGCCTCAGATCTGAATTGGGGACAGCACAAACATGTTCATATAAATCATGTGAATAGTCCTTTATCTATATTCAGAATTTTAGAAACATTCACTGGCAAAAGAAGGTCCTTGTTTCCCTTTGGGTTTGGGTTTGCTTCGGGGTTTGGTTTTGTTTTGTTTTTTTGGGTACAGCTTCCCCACTTCTTGTTTTACCTCTATTTCCTCTACTTCTATTTTATGTTCTTAAAGTAATAGCAATAGCACTTAAACTTACATGCCGCTTCACAATGCTTTACAGCTCTCTCTATGAGGTTTACGGAGTCAGCACATTGCCCCCAACAATCTGGCTCTTCATTTTACCTACCTTGGAAGAAGGGAAGGCTGAGTCAACATTGACTGTCAGGATCAAATTCCAGGTTGTAGGAAGAGGTTCTAACCACTGCCCCAGCACAGCTCCTTTTTAAAGGAAGAAGGAAAGGGATGTAAAGCTCTTTGTTTATCTCATCCTATTTGTGGAGGTGGTTGATCTGTATGTAAGAGAATAATTGATGCCAACAAATAGAAGATCAATTGTCTTATAAATGTGATGTCATACTTTAAGAACATTTCAGTGCCAGCTGGGAAATTCTGGGAGTTGAAACTCACAAGTCTTAAAATTGCCAAAGTTAGAGACCCCTGGTGTAGACATTAATTCAATAACATTCCACCCTGCTGATGAATGATAGGCATTGAACATAGGGCTATTTCCTTCAATAGTGGGTAGGTGGTTTATATTATTTAGTTTGTCATAATTTTGTTTTATTATATGTTATCTTTCCAGGAACATCTTTCTGTTCTGACTTTTTATTATGTAAAACACCCTGAGTCATTTGGGTTTTTGCTTTGGTATAATTTTTAGTTTACTTTTATTTTTCAAGAGGAAGAAGTTCAATCACCTTCTAATAGCTAGGGTTCTAATGCAGATGTCCCCTTAAATTCAGCTTGAGAGAAACATCAGTACTACAAGGAATATCAGCAAAACAATAAACCCCAACAGGGAGAAATGAACCCTATGAATTTTGGGTAATACTGAAGTAAATTAGTCCACAGCTTTGTAAATTGAACTTAGAGATTCCTTTCTTTTTTCCTTTTTTTTCAAAATGTCATGCATGAGAGTGTTTTGGAGTGAGCAGCCAAGCCCATTATGTTTATTTTCTAGTTTGGGGGGATATATGGTGCAGTCAGTGTTTACCTGTTTCAAATTCTGCCATCTTTTTGTAGTGACCAGGCCTAACTTGAAATGATGACCCAGAATTATTTGCCCACAGACACATAAATCCCTCTTCCAAATGAAAAAGAGTCTCTTGGATTATGAAATGGCTGACCGGCAAATAACAGTAAAATTTGAATCATGCATCCTTTTCTAGTCAGATTGATTTCTGAAGAAATGCATGATCACCGATAGTCCTTGACTTACCACGACAACTCAGTCCAAAATTTCCATGGTTAAGCGAGGCAGTTGTTAAGTGATGTGTGCCCCATTTAATGACATTTTTTGCTGCAGTTGTTAAAGAAACCACTGCGGTTGTTAAGGGAATTGTGCATTTGGTAAGTAAATCTAGTTTCCCCCACTGAATTTGCTTGTCAGAAGCTGGCTGGGAAGGTCACAAAAGGTGATGGATGACAATATCCTGGGACCAGGGTCTCCAACCTTGGCAACTTTAAACCTGGAAGACTTCAACTCCCAGAATTCCCAGGAATTCTGGGAATTGAAGTCCTCCAGACGTAAGAGTTGCCAAGGTTGGAGACTTCTGCCCTGGGAGACAGCAAGCATCATAAATATGAGTCAGTTGCCAAGCATCTGAATTTTGATCACACAATCCTGAGGATTCTGCAATGGTCATAAGTGTGAAAATGTTATAAGTTCTTTTTTTTTCAATGTCATTGTAACTTTGAACAGTCACTAAATGAATGACTGTAAATCAAGGACTATCTGCATGTAAATGAATTCTTTTTAAAAATGTTTTAAGCTGCTTTTCCTTGGTATTATAGCCTTATTTCTTTTCCTTTTGCTAATTTATAAAGGAAATTATTCTTCTACCCTCTTACACTGTCCGATATAGACATAGGTATTCTTATTCAAATTATGCGGTTATATCCATTAATAAATAGGTTGTGAGTGCTAATAGGGTTGCTGTTTTTTAATGGCTTTTAAAATTCTGCTTGGAAACTTCTATTTTAGAAAAGCAGGAACAGCCAAACTGGAATGTTTGAAGTAATTTTTTTAAATATAAGAGTGATATATATGGTGAATTCTCTCTTAAAATAATATAGTTCATCACAACATTATGGAGTTGACCCATATAGTTGACTTTAGAAATACAGACAAGAAGATAAAAACAAACTGGGATTCCCCTCTTTTGCTATGTTTTAGGACTTTCTTCAGAAGTAGCAAGCATTGTTGTTATTATTAGCTACCCACAATTTATCTGAGGTAAAATGGGCAGCCATTAAATTTTCTAAATAAATAAATAAAAAGGCAAACAGGTGTTTTCACTCCATTGGTGCTTCTAGCACTCCTTTACCCTCTTCCTGAATAGCAACTAAATCCTGCCTTGCTTATCCAGAAGCACTTTTGAGAGCAAAGCAGATAAATGGATGTAAGAAGACTGTCCCATGTTCATTCAGATGGGTCTTATTTAACAGTAAAAGTACTATACCAAAAGGATCCTGCTGCATCTTACTTCCCTCTGGTTACTTGCTCCGGCCAGTTTCATCCATAGAATCACTTCTGGTTCCAGAAGTGAGCTGAAAAGAAAAACACAAGAGTCACTTTGTGGCAAGATGGACAGCAAATAAATTCAATAAATAAATGGATAAATGGACAGACAGATGGACAGACAGACAGACATGACTGTAGTACTGCCCAGAGATAACAGTTCTGCAATTGTTTACTGCACTCTGCTTTTACTGGAGAACATAGAACATAGAATAATAGGGTTAGATGGGACCTTGGAGGTCTTCTACCCCAGCCCCCTTCCCATGGCAATACATCTCTATTCCATACAAATCTCCTCTTAAATCCTCTGGGGTTGGAGCATCCACAATTTCTGGAGGCAAGTCATTCCACTGACTAATTCTTCTCGCTGACAAGAAATTTCTCCTTAATTCTGGATTGAATCTTTCTCTTTGTTAAGTTTCTATCTGTTACTTTTTGTCCTGACCTCTGACACTTTGGAGAATAAGTTGACTCCTTCTCGTGACAGCCCCTGAAAGCAATTGTTAAAGACAAACATGTGACCATGCACACATTGCTTATTCTATGAATAAATTTTAATCCGTGAACAAGAATAAGGTTTTTAACATTCTCTTCATTTTGTGCTCTTGATCATCCATTCCAGAGACATGCCTGGAGCCTCTAAAAAGGGAAGGAAATTGAAAACTGATTTTGAATGTTTCAGTTTATAGCACCTTGATTTTTGCTCCTCATGGATCACCAGGCAGAAATAGTCTGCATGATACAACACTGAGCAATCAAAACATTCAGAAAAAATCCTTGTGATTCAGGGTAGCAGGTTTAAGATTAAAATAACTTAACAATTTCTTTAAAAACACAAAATTTACATAAGCTATCATTATTTTGCTGCTTGACTTAATTAACAGGACTAGTAAATATATTAGATCTAAATTCCTTTTTAAATCATTTCATAAGAGCTCTAAAAGTTCATTGCCCGTATATTGTATGATGTTAGGGTAAATTCCGGCAATTCTAGTTATGTAGTTTTATGTGAGTTTCAAAATAAAGTGTTCTGCTTTTCCTGATACCAATTATGCCTGATTTTAAACCAAAAATCACTACCTACCATTCCAGTCATCACACAAGCCAGCCAAGTAACAATGATTTTTAACAACTAAGTTGAGAACTTACTGAAAAAAAAAATAGATATCCCAGATTTCTATTCTTCTCTGTAGGAACATCCTTAAATATTAAGTATTTAGAAAACTAAATAGGGTGGGGCTTATCTATTTAGTACAAGTTCAGGAATTGCAATATCAAATTGAATTGAAGTGGCAGGTTCCAAATAAAAACACTGTAGGAAAAGCACAATCACACACACAAACTTAGGAAAAGTAAATAGAGGCCACGTGCATTACAAACTTTCCTTTTCTCTTTTATACTATAGAACATGGTGTCAAAATTGATCGTGTCATGTCACACATTGTGACATATTGTGATGTTTTTGGCCTTTGCG
The DNA here is from genome assembly GCA_004320025.1 of Laticauda laticaudata. Lineage (NCBI taxonomy): Eukaryota > Metazoa > Chordata > Lepidosauria > Squamata > Elapidae > Laticauda > Laticauda laticaudata. The sequence continues at coordinate 36,378 of BHFT01036058.1, read as the reverse complement.
GAACTGGGGTGGGTGTGGCCTGTGCGTGATGCGTCCAGCCGTAGGCCACCAGTTTGACACCCCTGCTTGGATGCTTTAAATCCTGCTCAGTTTAGATTTAAAGGAACAGATGCTGAAGGTCAATGATTCTCCAGGAGGTTCACTCCATATTTCTAAGGGTCACCATATTTTTCTGAGAGGACTTCCCAAACTTAACTACCAGGCATATGGTCATCACAATCCTCAAATCACCTTCTCTGTGCTAATTTCAGCAGCAAAAATACTGAAAATTTCCACAGTTTACAACAAAGGTGACAACTCCCTACTTCAGGGTATGCAGGAAGAAAACCTAGCCTCCTCTGAAATGCCTTAAAGCAGTGGTTTCTTTTTCTGGGACTTTGTAGTTTTCCCCTATTGCAATTGTGGAGAAAGTTGTGTTTGTTTTTGACCTGAGAAACTGCATAAAAGCTCCTATTGAACCAGAGGTGGTATTCAGCAGGTTCTGACCAGTTCTGGAGAACTGGTAGTGAAAATTTTGAGTAGTTCAGAGAACCAGCAAATACCTCCTCTGACTGGAGATTTTACAGTATCCTTCCCCTTCCATTCTTGCCAAGCCATGCCCACAGAACCGGTAGTAAAAAAATTTGAACCCCATCATTGTATTGAACCCATGTCGTGATTCTTTCCATGTTCTGGAGTTTAAGTGCAGAGTTTGCCTAGCAGAGGACTGGTTTTGTTTCCCCTTAAGGCACTATGTACCTCTACTATGACATGGCTTCAGGAGACTAAAAGACCAGCTTCTAATACCATAAATACTGAAGCTCATCAGCATCTCTAAACCAATGAAATCCCGCCCCCGCAAGATATAAAAGTTTAAATAGTTCTGTAGCCCATAGCAATGCATTATCTTATCTGCAAGGATGATTTGGGACTTGAACTCAGCAAATACTTTTATTCAAATCTTATTTCAAACACTATTTCATTACTATATTTCCAAACTTTTCCTAATAGCAATAGCACTTAGATTTATATTCTCCTTCACAGTGCTTTTACAGCCCTCTCTAAGTGGTTTACAAAGTCAGCATATTGCCCCCAACAATCTGGGTCCTCATTTTACTGACCTTGGAAGGATGGNCTAAGTGGTTTACAAAGTCAGCATATTGCCCCCAACAATCTGGGTCCTCATTTTACTGACCTTGGAAGGATGGAAGGCTGAGTTAACTTTGAGCCAGTGGGACTTGAACTGCTGAACTGCTGGCAATCAGGAGTCAGCAGAAGTAGCCTGCAGTACTGCACTCTAACCACTGCGCCACCACGGCTCTTCTGGATCAGCTTCATCCATAGAACGCTGCTTTGGCAATACTTTTTAAGAGAGAAAAAGCAAGTTAAATTTTGTATTTTTTTAAAAAAGGGAAAAATAACATTCTGGGAAGTAAACCTGAGCACGCCTTATTTGAAATGTTGGTGTTTCTTTTTGTGATCGCATATGTATATTCTGCCACATTTTCTTTTGCTTGCTGAATCCCATTTTGTTGTTTTGTCCCATTGTTATTATCAATGTCATTTTAATAAAAAGGCAGCAATTTAAGGGAGGATTTTAAATTACTGTAAACAATAGTTATGATATTAAATCTGGATTATGTTTTGTTTAATAAATGAGAATTGCTTTTCTCATCCAGGAGAATAAACAGAACTAATCCCTTCACTCTCCTATCATCAAAATTGATCTTAATCAAGGCACTGTCTTATTTATTTATTTTTAATATATTTACATATTTAATTTTAGAAAAAGATCAGGCAGGCAGAGAGCAAGTTTCAAGCAGATCTAATCTATTCATTTTTCTGGCAACATTTTCTTTTTTGCTCCATTGTATAGAATAATTTTTAAAAATTGCTTATCCAAGAAGTATGCATTCTCCGTGGGCTGTGGCAATTCATAGATCTACCTGTCACTCAAATGCTCACTCCATTTACAAGCAAGGTACTCATCTAACAAAATGCAGATGAAAGGGATAACTATTTGGGCACTTCCATAGGAAGGTCTCATCCCTTCATTACCATTTATACAAAAATGTACACATACAAATTGATAGGATTTTATTTTTTGCAGCTGCCATGTACCTTACACATACTCTTTTTACTATGCCAGTAAGAGTGACAAAGACAATGAAACGGGTGAAAATTTTGTAGCTCCTTCTACTTAGATTACAGATGGTCATCCTATAGTAACTTTCCAACAAAACAAAGCAAACAAGGCACCCAGCAAACAAAGATTCAAAGCCCCTGTGCACAAATTGGAGCAATTATGGCCATAATTATGCACAATCCATTATGTGGGTTAATGGAATTTTAGTAGAGTGGTTCCAAATGTTAATACGTATCTTACCATTAATTATTGAACATGTCGGGGAGGCACTATTGAACACTTTAGCATGCCAATCTCTATCCTGCTTTTCATATTCAAAAATTACCTTACCAAAGGAAAATAAAAACTCATCTACACTTCAGTCATGCAGAACCTTGACTCAGTAAGCCACCAAGTGTATGCAAAGAGAATATACACAATTCAAGTTGTACAATGGCAAGGGGGAGGTGGAAGTCCGAAGCTTTCCACCAAATAATTGTATGGTTTAGAATCAAATTATTTTACAATATTTGTTTCTCTCTATCCTATTATCCTCACATCCCTAGAATCAGATACCTTATAGAGCATGGGTGTCAAACTCACTGCATCACGTTGCCATCATGTGATGTTTCGTACGTTTTTCCCATTCGCAGACCTGGGATAGGCATGTCCTACATGTGATGCATCCAGCCCATGGGCCACCAGTTTGACATCCCTGTTAAGAGGATGAACTAAGTGTACAGTTTATCTCATACTCTGAGGTTAGGGAACTTATTAGAATTGATATTTCTTATGCTGCAAGTATTCCATAAAGATATTCATAACACAATCAACTCAAGGGGGCACTAGAATTTTAGATTGATAAAAGTGCAAGATGTACAAGCAAGGTACTCATGGCAGAATGTTCAGTAGCTAAGGTCAGGTCTGGTTCATACCTGGATGGGAGACTTCCAGGGTACATACTATTACTATAGTGTACATTGGAAAGTTGAAACGTATCCTAGAAGGCAATGTCAATACCACTTGCTTATTGCAAAATATATGGACATGTCCATAAAATCATCAAAGGAAAGTTCAACTTGAATATTCTGTTTTAAAGCATAACTTTTTAAAGCAACGTTTAAAAAGGGGCTATTCTTAGTCTCCTCTTTATAATTTTGATCAAACTTTTTTTTCCGAGTATACAATATTAAGTATTAATATAGTACATCCAGATGTGATCTTAACTTTTGATTTCAAAGTTTCCTGGTTTGCAACCATCTCACCATTGACATGGGCACAATTAAAAGTGTTGATACTATCGGTTAGGAAGTTCACTACTGCTGTAAGTTCACTAAGTTTTTTTAAAAAAATAAAATAAAACAAAAATATAGAAAAGATTGCTTGGGCACTTCACAGTTTCTGCAATCTTCATTTGCTTCTACTGTGGTCTTTTATGGACAAAGAAGAAAGCCAGTGGGCCCTCAGTGTTTAACTGCTCCACTATGGACTTGATGCTGTCAACAACTTGAATTTCCCAGGCATTAATTTCTAGAACTCAGCCAGGCCCAATTCAAACTAAGCCTGATTCCTTAATTATTTTATCAATATAGAATAATTATTTGCATTTTTTTCTATACAAGAAATAATGAGATAGTTTGTCTAGTTTGTTTTTAGGAAATTTACTTTTTGTAAATTTATTTCTTTATCAGTAGCTGGGCATCTTCCCCCAAAGAATCGTTGGGACACAACAATAAATAAAACAAACAATAAAAGCAGACCCCTCCACACAAAAAAATCTAAAAACCATAATAATTTATTTATTTATTAAATTTTTATGCTGTTTATCTCCCCTATAAAGTAGCTTATATAAATAGTTATATGAATAATACAGTAACAGAAAGGGATAGACATGGTGAAGCTTACTAAAATGAAGTAGGCTTGGAAGTAAAGGCATATGTATATTGACAATTGCCTCAAATGAAGTCAGATCTGAATCAAAAAATAAATCCAACAGTTTCATTAAACCATTACAAAGATAGCCACTGTGATACATAACATCTATTTTTCCCCCAAAAAAATAGTATCCCAGTGACAATGAGTCCTCTTTTCTGTATTTGTAATTATGTAAAGCACCTTTCCAAATATTTAATTTCAGATCAAAACACCAAGCTGCATCAGTCAGTCTAAAGTATATAAGTTATAAATTCTATGTAAGCATGACTGCAAGTATTCTAATGTTCTAACTGGTTTTGAATGTGCTACTTGCACCTGATCCCTCATTATAGGTAATTCTCGAGTTACAATAGTTCACTTAGTGACCATTTGAAGTTACAACATAACCCCCCCCCCCAGCACTTGCAAGAATTCTGAAGTGACAAATGTTGCAGCACCATGGCAGTCGTTCACTCTTAAGAACAATCACAGAGGCACTGCAACAGTGGTGAGTTTCAAAGTGGTTTACCACCAGTTCAGTGGGTGTGCCTTGGAGGGCACTCTTTGCAGGTAAACACATTTTGTGTGTGTATGTGCCAAACACTCATTTTGCGCAGGCGCAGAGGCTTTCCTACTCACCTCCTGCAATCCTGAACTCTCCCTGTAGATTCAGCAGCTGATGTGCGGCAATCTGCTGTGCTACACAAAGCAGCTGCATTTTAAAAGCAGGGAATAAAGGTCAGTATGGGAACCCAGGCAGGTGGGTAGGCCCAACAGCAGCTCGTCAGAGAGAACCAGTTCGGTCTCAGCTGATCTTTGGCGCTACCAGTATGCCAGAACAGGGCTGAACCGATAAAATAGCACCAGTGCACTGCAACGTTCACCCTGCCTATTTCCACACAACCCTCCCGCAAGGTGGCCACAAAGACTGGGACTGGGGAGACTCACTTTGTGAAGAGCCTTCAGTTTCTTGGCCTCTTTTGGTCTTTCAGATCTTTAGTGAATGGAGGCTTCAGGGCCTCTGTCTACAGTGACAAAGGCCTTTCCTCACAGCCTTTGCTGCTGAGAGTGGAGGCCAGGAGGTGAACGTGCATCTCTCAGGGCCTCCATTTACAGCATCAAAGGACTTTCCTCAAGGCCTTTGCCATCAAGGATTGAGCCTGGGAGGGATGCATGTCCCTCCAGGCCTCCTTTTACAATGGCAAAGGGCTTTCCTCAAGATCTTTGCTGCTGAGAATGGAGCCCAGGAGGGGCACACACATCCCTCCAGGCTTCTGTTTATGCTGGTAAAGGCCTTGAGGAAAGCCCTTCGCCATTGTGAATGGGGACCTTGCTTGCTCAAGATGAAACTGCAGCAGAGAGGCTGAAGAGGAGACAGCTCCACTGATCATTAAGATCTAAGTAAGATAAGTGACCCGGTCAGGTAGGATAGTGGGGGGAAGCATGAAGCAAACTCCAAGACCAATAAACACAGACCAAGACTCCCAACCAATCAGGATGAAGAAAAAAACATTCTGGCACAGCAGTAGGCTAGCCCCAAATTTAAAACTGAAACACTGTAAAAGTCTGACTCATAGACGAACACAGTAACAGAAGCCTGATGATGGCAGATGAAGTTCTGCCAAACCTGATGATGGCAGATGAGATTCTGCTGAAAACGTTGCTACAACACTTTAACAGAACTACAATGAGCTACAACTTTAACAAGAACTACAATGACGTGGATAATAAGGAAGCTAAACAGCACTATATATTATACATATATATATATATATATATATATATATATATATATATATATATATATATATATATATATATATAGAGAAGAGAGAGAGAGAGAGAGAGAGAGAGAGAGAGAGAGAGAGAGAGAGAGAGAGAGAGAGAGAGAGAGAGAGAGAGAGAGAGAGAGAAGAAAAATGCTCACCATTGTTTTGAAAGGCTATGAATGTATTTGTAGGTAACTTATCCTACATAGCTTTTAAATTGTCATTTATGAAAATAATAGTATCAAAACAAATAATGATCAAGGTAACCAAAAATTAGGCCAAATTCAAAGGGGTTTCAGCAAAAATTCATATAAAAATATGGAAATTTTCCATAAACATGGCCAACAGATTGTTTCCAGAGATAATACAGCTATCTGCTATCTTTTCATCAGCCTCAGGTTCATCTGCTTAAGATGACCATGTCCTTCTAACTAACGATGTGTCTAAGAATATGCTTTGTCATGCTTACAGCAGAGAGTCTTAGTTATGCTAAGTATACTCAGAATAAGAAGTTTAGAGACAGTAAGAGAAGCAAAATCAAAAGTGACACTCTTAAAACTTTCACATGCAAGAATGTTAAGAAAAGTCTGTTATGTTTAGAACAGTTTCCCAAACTGATACCCTGAAATAGTTTGATTCTACAACTAATTTAGTTCCCATCCACTTTAGTAAGCAATAGGATAGGATATCGTGCTGCCAAAATTCATAAATTCAGCTGGCTGCAATTTCTCTAAAATTATAACAGAACTCTCAATGTGAAAGCATACAACAAATTAAAGATCCTATTCTTGTGTTTCATGTATAGGACATTTAATTTAAGCATTTATTTAGAAAAAAATAATACCTATGTTATTTCACTTGTATCTTCCAAAATAAAGTATTATAATTGTGTCACATAATTATATTAATGTAAATATTTTTCATTTCATTCAAATATGAATGATCAGTCTGAATCCCAATGTTCTCTTTAGCTGTCATAGGAAATAATGATGGCAATCTAGAATGGGATGATTTTGTTTCAGGTGTAATGAAATAGAAAAGAAAGGCAAATTTCAAATTTCAAACAAAGCGATTCAGTTAAAAATATGTATCAATGACATATTAAAAAACAATACTCAAATAAAATTTGAAAGCAAAACTGCTATGTGCATCAATCCTACCACATTTTAAAGAATGTTAAGTAGTTCTAGAATGTACCTGCTTTTATGAGAAATTGTTAAAAGATAACATATAGTTTTGCGGATGTACACAGATTGTATCTATGTTCATCTTTAAATTTTGCATCTCTACTAAAACCTCAGGATATTTCAATCTGGTCAGGAGTCATTGTGATTTATTCCTCTCTCAAATCTGCCCAGATCTGCCAACAAGATGACCTGATCAGAAAAAAAATGTCCCATATATGCAACAATTAGTTTGTCAATATGCAACAATTAGTTTGTCATAATGCTTTTATTAATATCAGTGTGAGCTATTTTTTTTTCAAAAAAATCTGACTCAATGTGTGAATCTGTAATTGTAACATTACTTGTAGTTTTGGCATAATTTCAAAAAGCCCTCTGAAGGAAATTGGTTAAGACTATTGATAAAAGCTGTTTCTACTTCACCCACACCCTGCTTGCTTAGGGAGAAGCAAAGAGATGTTAAGAAAGAAAATGAGGGCAAAAGTCTGTCTGTTTTTCTATGTGTGTTTATGTGTGAGAAAGAGAGACAGAGATGGAGACTGTCATACCCATCCATTCCTTGTTCATCCAATCACTATTGGATCACCACCAATTCACACTGAGTCCATCTGGTGCTCCAATAGGCCATTGACCTGGAGCCAGTTCAGATGAGGAATTCGCTGGGAGACATTCCTCAAACTGTTCAAGAATATATGCCCATCTTATAAAGCAAAATCTATCATTTTTATCTAAAGGCCTTTTCATAATCTTTGACAAGTCCAGACTTACCATGGGTCCCTTTAGGAAACTCACTGTGGGTGTTCTGAAGGATACACAAATTGTATTTTTTAAAAAAATATTTTATGATTGAGGGGATGCCACAGAGAATAGGGTATCAATCTACATTCCAAAGCATCAGAAGGCAAGACAAGAAACAATGGATGGAAACTAATCAAGGAGAGAAGCAACCTAGAAATTTATACTAACATTGAAAACAATCAACCAGTGGAACAGGTTGCCTTCAGAAGTTGTGGAGGTTTTCAAGAAGAGACTGGATAGCCATTTGCCTCAAATGGTATAGACCAAGGGTCCTTGAACTTGGCAAGTTTAAGACTTGTGGACTCCCAAAATTCCTGAGCTAACATGACTGGAAGAGAATTCTGGGAGCTGAAGTCCACAAGTCTTTTTTTATATATATGTATATAACATGCTATTGTGAACAATAGTCCACAAGGCTGACACTAAGTATCAAGATCATGCATACAATACTGTGCACTATACATGACAACCTCATGGCCTAATCAAGGGTTCACAGCAGCTTAAGAGAAGAATAGTAAGGAGGACCGGGTTGCTGGCCCAGCACCTCCATAGAACACACTTAAGCAGTGCGGCAGGGATGTCTGCTATACATGCCCTAAACTGGAAGCATCCTAGGACTCATAGCAGTTCGGGTACTATGATGGAACAAGGTACCACTTGGTCAAGGACTGGGTGATCAGCAGAAAGAAGCACATCCCCACTACCCAGTCTTAAAGCTCTCAAGTTTGAAGACTCCTGGTATAGACTCTCCTGTTTGAACAGCGGGTTGAACTAGATGACCTCCAAGTTCCTTTCCAATTCTGTTAATCTGATCATGTACATATTATTTAAAAGAAGTACTTCTATGTTGTCTGATTTAAGAACTTCAATTATCAGAATAATTTGTGCTATACTTCATAAATTGATTGGACTTTGAATGAAACATTAATAGTAATTTTGCACATTCAGTATGTCCAAGTAATAGCTATTACTATCTAGCGTTCCTAGGATTTGATTTTAGAATCTTTCTCTTATACCTAGCCATAGATATTCATAGATGAAAAGGGTTTATCTTTTGTTTAAAATGTTGAATGTTTTAAGGGGAAATTCAATGAGGAAATTAGTGGGCTTACTTCACGGGCTGTTCATAGATCTTTCTTGTAGTTATATCAGAAAAGGAAAGGCATGGCTGGAGACAATGAAAGACAGGACTAAGCCAAAAGTTAAATTAACATTTTCTTTAAATTACTTTCCTCCCATTAGTAGTAGAAACATGCACATGAACACCCACATATTCTTGCAAGCTTTCTTCCTATTGTTTTACTATCTTTTTAACTGTTGGAAACCACTCGAATTAATGCCTATTAAATTGCAAGAGCAAAGCATTATTGTTTAAATAAAGAAGAATAAATATAAAAAGATACAGACAGTGAATGCTTTAATCCAAATTTTGTACACCAGAATTAGAGTAAGAATAGCAGTTGAGCCGGTCAGAATTGAACTCCGTGCTGTGGGCAAAATCAGCCTGCAATACTGCATTCTAACCACTGTGCCACCACAGCTCCTACAGAAGCAGAAGTTCATCAGATCTAACCTCTGCTCAGTTTAAGAATTTAGAAATCAAATTTGAAATGAAATCACAGATGTGTGGTTTTTTTTCCTAGATATAACTCCAGACTATATTAACAAGAAACACATTTTTTTGGAGATATATGTTCATGGTTTTGAAAATAACCATTACCCAACTTTGAAAGATAGATAGAACAATGACAATATTTGATTGGTAACTTAAGGATTTAAGAACATGCAACAATGGCAAAACTAACAGCATCTATCCACAACAGAAATTTGAACTAAATTCAAACAAGAATGGTTCCTTATACATAATATACTGTATTACATAGCAAGGAAAAAGCAAATACTTACATTCTGGTTTTTAAGGGGTCTAAATGTTTATAAACACTGCACATCAGAATGTAAAGAAGGAGAAAGTTAGAAATTAAATACCTATCTCTTTTTTTCCAAGCAATTCCTTCTTTTTCCTTTTTCCTTTCATTTATAAATCACAATAAATAAACAGTCCAGCATTTAATATTAAGTTCAAACAAAACCTTTCTCACAATTAAAAAAAATAATTAAATACCTATCTATTTTTTCTAACCAAATCCTTCTTTTTCCTTTTTCCTTTTTTCCTTTCATTTATAAATCACAATAAACAGTACAAAAATATATTTTGCAACTGGTATTAGCAATGCCATACTTAATCAACTATAGGTTCATTAAATTTTAGAAATCATACCAAACACTGATACAACTTTAAAAGTTTAAGTAATCTAAATCATTATAGTTTTAAAAAATGTCTAATTTCTATTGTATAAATGCCATTATACTCAGTTATTCTATCATGTACCCTTTGCATTTTATGATGCAGTAAAACCAGGGGTGGGATTCAATTTTTTTAACAACTGGTTCTATGGGTGTGACTAGATGAGCATGGCCATGTGACTGGGTGGGCATTTTTGCTCCCAGAAGGCTTCCCTGAGGCCCAAGAAGGCAAAAAAGGAGCACCGGGAGGGAGGGCGCAGCACCCTCCCCTGCACCCTTTTTTACCTCCTGGACCTCAGGGAAGCCTCCTGGGTGAAGCAGTGAGATAGCGAAAGGGATCCTGGCACAGCTGATCTTGGAACAGCTGATTATTGGAAGGAAAAAGAAATACCTTAAGGAGTGACTGGGCAGGGAAGAATGCAGTCAGAGGTAGTGGCCGTGTGCGCAATGTCACGCATGCGCAATAAGAAATGCCTGGGGGGGAGGGCAGAGAGGTGCAGGACCAGCCAGGGGCACGATTTGCCAGTTCTCTGAACTGCACAGAATCATAACAACCAGTTCTATAGAACCGGTCCGAACTGGTAGAATGCCACCATTGAGTAAAACAATTAACTTAATAATAATTTTGAGCATCTTGGGCAAGGGATTCTCCAACGTTTCTAAGAAATCGTTTCCATTGTCAGATTTAAACTTTTGTTGTTTTTTCAATCTGCCCTCTGATATGATAAAAGTTACATCAATGATTTATGTGTTGCCATCCTTCAAGGACTGTTATCTGAGGCTGACTTTGCCTAGCTCCCAACGTGGCGCTGATGCCTCTACACACATTCTATCACCTTAGAAGGTGAGGCATGAAAAATAGGTACTTGACACATGGGACAGATGTGTTGTCTGAGAGAGTGATTGCACTTAAACAGAGAAAAGAAAATATTGAAAGAGATATTATATCCTTTCTTTACAGGAGGCCACCAATCTTCACTCCTAAGTCCAATATCAAAGAATACAACATTTTTCATATAATCTCCAGTATATCCAGTCTTTGCTGGGTTGTTGATTCTTTAAGATTACCTTACACATTATTTGAAAGAAGATGACGAATATCATGTAGGTCAGTCTTTTCTACATTTACCTGACTGAGATTATATGTATTGCTTTTCTATTTCTTCTTTAGGTGTGCCTATTTTACCAGGTAGACCAGGCAAGAAGTATGGCCAGATAAGCTAATTCTACTTTACTGTAAATCTACATTAACAGAATCTTGCAAATCTGAAAGTATAGAACTCCTTCCATCGCTTTTAAGCCAGATTAATTAGAGATAATTGATTCCTTCCCTTCCAAGACTATTGCTCCACCCATTATGCAGTTGTGGGTTATGCGCTCCCTTATCCCACCTTTCCATAGGCAGCATCTCTTTGACCAGTATCTCAGGAGTGTTTCCACTTATCTTTAAAAGGTATGCAAAGCAAAAGGGGGAAAGGGGGTTTACCAAGTGTATATCTCTGGATACATTCAGGGGACAGCAAAATCTGTAAAATGATGAGTGTAACATAATGATGCAAGTTCCTCTCCCTTTACGTGTGTGTAAGATGGTGACACGTTCATATGCAAAAGAAGAGGATTAGGTCACAATTCCACACCTGCTATTTTACTCATTTTAATACACCCCATACCCATGCACTTTTGAATAAGGAGGATACCACATGAAAAATAAACATATTTCATATTCCCCCAAAGATCCTTGATTATGTAGTAATTAAACAATAGTAGTATATTTAAAAAAAAATACTGAATCAAATTGTTTTGTTTTTTGCCTTTTCATCAGAGAGGTCTGTTGCACCTAAGATCAACTGGTCAGGTGATTCTTTTATTACAGTTCTACCACTTTCTTGAAAATAATCTTCTTTAAAAAGGCTTTTAAAAACATGTCATCTCATTTGTCAGTGATGAAGAACAGGTCCTGTGACCTGCAAGATTACAGAGAAATAGTAATAGTATTTAGAAGATAATCCTTGAATTATGGCCACAATTGAGCCCAGAATTCAGTGGTGGGATTCAATTTTTTTTACTACTGGTTCTGGGGGTGTGGCTTGGTGGGCGTGGCAGGGGAAGGATACTGTAAAAATCTCCAGTCAGAGGTGGGATTTGCCAGCTCTCCGAACTACTCAAAATTTCTGCTACCAGCTCTCCAGAACTGGTCAGAACCTGCTGAATACCACCTCTGCCAGAATTTATATTGCTAGGGGACACAGCTGTTTAGTGAATTTTGCTCCATTTTACAAACTTTCTTGTCACAGTTGTTAAGTGAATCAATGCAGCTGTTAAATTAGAAGCACAGTTGTTAAAATTAATTTGGCTTCCCCCATTGACTTTGATTGTCAGAAGGTCACAAAAGGGGATCACATAACCCCCCAAGACACTGCAACTGTCATAAATATGAGTCAGTTGCCAAGCATCCAGATTTTGATCACATGACCATGGGGATGCTGCAACGGTTGTAAGTGTGAAAAATTGTCGCAAGTCACTTTTTTCAATGATGTTGTCACTTTGAACAGTCACTAAATGAACTATTATAAGTCAAGGACTACCTGTATAATAATAGTATGATCATAGTAGTCTTAAATACTATATTTAAGTGTTGAAAGAGATTGCAATATTCTATCAAGGAGAACTAGGAAGATAAAAAAAAAATACATGTAATTTCTGATAAGAATTTAGTCATCTTTCAAGTCTTGTGCTTTCCTTGTCTAATTTTGTCCAGTTACTTTGGGGGACATCAGAATATCAATGATTAATGGCCTTAGTGCTGGAACAGCACAGTCTTGTAATTTAATATAAGAAATCAAAGATCAGGGAGACTGAATTAAAATATTCTGGATGACTGTATTACTGTTCTACACAATTAGTAACACCGACTAGAAGTCCTTCACATTCACAATCTGCAGTGGAACCTCATCATCCAAAGCTTATTATTGCTGATACTTTTAACACACACACACGCACATACACACACAAAGATCTCAAACAAAGCAGGGAAACCTGTTCCCTGAACTCTCATTTTTAATTAATGTAACTGCTAAACAGAAGAGATGGCTGAATTATAGCTCATTCCCTTCTTAAAGAGCAACTGGTCTCAAGGATTCTATCAGTTACAGGAAATTGCTTAGAGGACAGCTTAGATATGAGAGCCAGCTTGGTGTAGTGGTTAAGGCACCAGGCTAGAACCCCCAAAAATAAGGTGTGCTAGTTCCATCATAGGCATGAAAACCAGTTGAGTGATTGTGGGCCAGTCATTCTGTCTCATCGCTAGGAAGGAAGCAATGGCAAACCGCTTCTGAAGAACCTTCCCAAGAAAAACTATAGGGTCTTCTCCAGGTAGTTTCTGAGCTTAGACATGATTGAACAGAAGGAGGTGGAGAAGAGTTTAGGTCAGGGGTGAAATTCAACCACCTCACACCACCTCAGGAGAAGTGGTAGGGAAGATTTGAATCAGTTCGGAGAGGTGATAGGGACAATTTGAATTGGTTGGTCCCACCCATGCTCATACATCTTTTAGAGACTGAGTCCCCACTAAGCCACACCTACAGAGCCAGTAGGGAAAAATTTTGAATTTCACCCCTGGTTTAGGTATATGAATCACTAATGTGCAAGTAGCTTTCTTTTCCACTCATTTATCTCAGAACAGGAGATGAACATATCAATAAAGGAAAATATTGTAGTTCAGGATTGAAATGAGGGGTTCTTAGCCATTTCTACTTGCAGTCCAGTTTTACCAGAATGCCAGGAGTTCCAGAGTTTCCTTAATTTTTGCTTGCTGCTAAAGACTGGAAAATAAAAACCAAATCTGGAGAGTTTTGCCAGTCCTTTCTCAGCTTTTGTCTGATTTTGCTGAACACGCAGACAAACCTTATTAAAACTAAATCCCTAAACTCCATTGAAGATGAATTTGGTTGTTTGGTTGCAAATGTTCCTTACCCACACTAGGTAATAACATCAGAAAACAACCAAGCTCAGAAAGCACTAAGGACCCCTCAGACTTAATATTTGAAAAAAATTCCAGGTGGGGCATGGATTTGAGGGCTTTTCTCCCAATGCCTTTTTTGACCTTATTTTTACAAATTTTCAGCACATCGTGTGGTAAAACCCCAGAGTGAAAAAGATAATGGACAAGAGTAATCATAACAGTGATTAGCCAGGAGAGTAGGCACGTAAGTAACCAGGTGGTTCCACATGGACCACCAAGCAAGATCAGGAGGAAAGTAGTGAGAAATCAAGGGCTAGAGAATGTGGAGAGAGATGAGTAAGCAGATCCTGGTGCCTCATGTGTATCCAGGAAAACCAACAGAAGAAGCAGTGATCACCAGATGGACAGAGCACAGAGTACCAATCTGCTAGGTACCAGTCTACAAGGAGAGGCAGATCTCTCTTTCTATGATGCATTTTATCTTTTTCTTGTATTTTTATTATTGCTGTAGGAATTGATCTGGGACTTATTTCCAAAACAATAGCAAAACATGTTGCCAGTTAGGCTTCAAAAGGCAAAAAAAAAAGTCAGAGGTTGTGAAAGTTCACTATGCTGGACAGTTGAGAAAGCTGGTTTCTACCTGTAGAGCAGGGGTGTCAAACGTGTGGCCCAAGGGTTGGATGAATCACCCACTGGCCATGCCCACCTCCCAGTTTAGCAAAGGGGGGGGGAGTTGCGATACATCAAGTGACGACAATGTTTGTCACAAGTATGATACCCCTGCTGTGGAAGCTGAAAGAATTTGTGACCCAATTGCTTAAAGTCCTACCTGCAGGAAGTGATGCCATTCTCACGGGCATTCCAGAAGGGCAGTTAAACTCTTTGCTACAAGGAAGAAAATGTTTCCTGCCTTTGCCTCCTTCATGCAGACCAGGCTACTGTCTCGGGTTGTAACCACCCCTAGATGGCTTTTCTACCAAGCCTTCCTTTTATTACCCCAAACTAAGTTGCTAACCCTAAATTCTTCTGATTTTTAGTGAGATAGTAGGGAGGATTAAATGCTGGCATGTTGGCTTTTGATCAATTATTATTATTATTATTATTATTATTATTATTGTTGTTGTTGTTGTTGTTGTTGTTGTTGTTGTTGTTGTTCTTGTTCTTGTTCTTGTTCTTGTTGTTCTTGTTGTTTCTTACACCTCTTTACAATATTCTACCTTTATAAGATATATTTTTCCTTTCTTTAAGGGCATCTTAGAAATATTTTAAAGAAACAACTTCAGCATCACAAATTCACTCAGATGAATTTAGCATTTCCATTTGATATTTGTAATTTGCAACAGAATTCTTTCTGTTCCACCTAATTATTTCAGGAATGCCATAATGAATTGAAAAGTCATCTTCAAAGCCAATTCTGACCATTGATAGAATTTAGCAGGGAGAGAGAGAGATGCCAAATTATTTCTTTCAATAATTTCTCATCAGATTTTTTTTTGTTTCTTTTTAAATATCAGTCGGCTTATCATTAAGCTTCAGAGGTTCTTAAATTGCTTTTTGGAGTTTATTTGTCAAATAACTCAGGATATAAAAGTGGGACCATAAACATTAATTGAACAGCCATGAAGCAGGATGGCTATTTGTTTTTGGGTTGATCGTGAACATAAAGCTTCATACCCTCTGGTGGGAAATAATTAAACATGATGATGAATACACTATTAAATTCTCTTGCCACCCTTCTGACATCAGTTGAGCTGGGTAAAATAGAAACCAGCTGTAGTCAGTATGCTGACACCCATGATGGGAACTCATATTTTTACTCTTGTCTCACAGCCTGTTATGAATGGCATAAAGGTTCTAATGCTTTATGCTAATGGCAGTGACTAATGATCATCATTATCTTCATTTATGTTCATAAAAATATTTTTCCACAGAGTCAGATCATAAATAGAACACTGTTTAAAATGAAACCATGGGATTTTTTTTAAAGGAGGTATAAAATCAATTTAAATACCAGAGATGGAGTATCTACATTATTTGATTTTCATAGGGTGATGATAATAATAGTGCTAATTTTGTTTTTAGAAAGGAATTGAAATGTTTATGTTCATCCATGAGCACCCTCTTAGTGCCGAAGGTAAGAGGAGCAAAGCTTGCGGAAGAAAAACCAATGTGGGTTATAAATTTGACACTGCCAACTTGCCGGTTTCCATTTTCTTTGGCGAGAAAGACAGTAAAATTTCCTCATCCATTTCTGATTTCAGTTATGAATTCTGCTAACTTGTCAGCTACAGAGCACTTCATTATATGCACACTCAGAAACTTTTAAATGGATGAGGCAGCTATTTGCATCTGAAAGAAGTTAAAATGGGACATTAAATTAATGCCAAATAAGTGAATGCACATTTTGGTGTCATTATGAATGGCTGCAGTGCCGCACAAATGTGTGGATGCTTATGTGCTGACAACTCCTACATTTCTTTGAAACTTCTCCAAGAGCTAGACGTGTAAGAATAAAGTGCCACACTGAAGGATAAAATTAGTAGATGATATAAGTCACAATAAGTGCACTTATATAATATAATATAAAATATAATAAAAGTATTAATAATTGCTGATTTTTTTGCTATCTTGGAATGAAAGGAGATGTATCTTTTGCAGTGAGAGGCAATGTAATTGTAAGAAAACTTCAACCACAAGTAAACTGGTTGTGCTGAGAAGTTATAGACAGCAGTTTACTGAGGTAGAACAAATGTGGCATACCAACCCATGTTTAGACAATGTATTGGGTGAGATTTATCCCAAAGTCAGCATGTGTATAACCTCACATTATCAGGAGCTGCAGGAGATATTGTCTAGGTGTCCTGCATAGATCCTTTCCTTTGCCAAAACAAACGATGCAAAACAACAAAGGCTGCTGCATAAATGGGAAATGAGAGAAAATGTGTACCTGGCATATTTTGTATGGAAAATTTCTTTGCATTGAATGTGGATTATTTGGGAGTGGAATATACACTCTGATTTCCTTTTAATGTACTTATGGTACATTAGGCATGTAGTAATGAGGAAGAGTATTGTTGAACTGATTTTTTTTTTCACTCGTCCTCAAGCTATGTACTTTGTGGACAGTCCAACCACATCATTTTTCTAGGCAAGGAAGCATCATATACGGTAAGCAGCAATCATCATAGATCTCTTACTACTTGGTTTCCAGACATATCTGATGCCTATCCAGAAATGCTTCATTGCATTTCTTTTGTACCACAGAAAATGCCCTCACTTTTATCTCAGATTTGGCATCCAAGTCACACAAAGGAAGCTTCTAGCAGTGCCTGAATCCAGTCATTCACTTGACTTTGAGGTCACCGTGGACAAAGCTAAATAGTACTGGCTATGCAACACTTTGCTCAGCCTCCCATCTCTATTTGTATGCCATAGAGTTCAGGAGGGCATTCATAGGAAGAACCCAAATATTCAAATGGAAAGGAACAAGAAACCCAACTCAGTTGTTTTTATTTCCAGCCAGTGGTTTTCCCTTAACTTTCACATTTCTTTTAAAACAATTGTGTTGAAAGACTAAAAAGTAATTCAATGATTAGAGCAGCAGGCTTTGGCTTTTCACTCAGTATATTAAAGCACACAGACATGTATATATGTGTATGTGTGTGTGTGTGTGTATACATATATAGATACATACACACACATACACACATACATGTGTGTGTGTGTGTGTGTGTAAAATTGCTTTTCCCCAGGACTTTAGTTTAAAACAAGCTCAACTGTATAAATACTCAAATAGAGAAACCTTGTCTATTTTTCCTTAGGCTGGAAATTAAATTCATTCAAATGGGAAGGGGGGCTATGAAGAAATAACACAAAATTCAGAACTGAATAAATAGAATTTGTGAACTGCCATCAGATATTTTGAAGTCCCCTAGATTATATGATTTAAAGGGAGAGTAGACAAGACCGTCAACGTTTTTCCTTTAGATAGATTGATACCATCTCCAGGATCATAGGGAGTTGGTTGTTAAAGAGCAGCAGATATCTTTTGCCTTCTCATTTTGTTGTCTGGCCATAGGAGAACATAGAATCCCAAATTAGACCTCACTTTGGCTTGATCTAGTAGGGATCTCTTCATATAATTTCAAAGTATTAACATTAGACTAGAAATGGGATATTCCTAGAATGGGATCTTGTGAAGCTCCCTACACCAGCCCCATGACTTCTCTTGCCCCATTGAGTGCAGAAAATAAATAGCTCATAACAAGCAAAGAGTTACTTTAATGGACAAGGAAAATTCCAATGGCCATTCGGTCAATCAATCATTTTATTTCGGTCAATGACCAGCAAAAATGAGAGTCACAATTGATTACAGTAAAACAAGCTATAAAGTCACTAACAAGCAAAACTGTAAGTTAAAGTTTAAGAATTTGAGGAGTAAAAATTAATAAAGTATGATGCAATACATATAAGGCAACTAAACAATCGTTGAGTATAACGTAACAGTAAATTTGTTGATCTGAACTATGCGGAACTATTATAATACTAAAAGCCAAAAGTTAGGAAAATTAATATTGTATTGAGAGAAATTGGAGGGGGGATGGGGAGACATTGAAAATTGCTCCTGTATACTTACTCATTATCACTGGACTATGTTGGTAGCATTATCCTAGCAGCTTGTTCATGTCACCCTCCAAATATTTCACACAGTTGGGAATAAAATAGTTTTGGAATTATCCCCTTTATGATCATTTCTGAAAAATGGTTATGCTACATTTTCCCTGCTCATGTTCTTTTAAAAAGAACCATAAATATTTGCATAAATACATGAAATAAAAGACAAAGAAGCTAGCACTTTGTAGTGGGGACATTTAAACCTCAATTCTGTAAAGCATGTATTACTTTTTCTTCATTAGATTTCTGGTGAGAATGCTGAAAATATTAAGTACTAAGGTATTAAGTACTAAGGTATTAAGTAAATATTAAGTACTAAGTATTAAGTACTTAATACTAAGTATTAAGGCAATCTACCAGAATTAGATTCCAGTTGGCTTCAGAGATTTTTGAAGCCTGTCTGAGATTTTAAAATGATTTTAGATCATAGTGAAAATGACAAATAAACACTTATCAAACCAGTGGGAAATGTTTTTTTATCTTGAAAGAAGACTGCTGTTTTGGCTTTTAAACTAACCTAAGCTATTCCAATTACCAAATACTGAATCATAAATTAGACTAATTTGAATATGAAGGTACCTGCTTTATTTTTCTTTTTCTTTATGATTATTCCTACATAAACATTCAAATTATGAAAGGCAGAAGGTTGCATCATTTTTGTTTGCATATATAAAGACATTTAAGGGAAGTTTTTTGTACCTCTGAAATGAGTGGAAAATATATCTCTTTTAGCATTCAACTAATGTTTTATTTCTTTTCCTGTCTTTCTTCTAGGCATCAGTACTCCTATATTTGTTTCCCCTCTCTTTTCTTTTCCTTTCCTTTCCTTTCCTTTCCTTTCCTTTCCTTTCCTTTCCTTTCCCTTCCCTTCCCATCCCTCCTGTTTCCAAAATGAGGGTGGATGGTTGTCCTATATACGCCCTCTGTAAGAGTTTGCAAATGTACTAAGTGAGTGTAATTTCATTCCAATCAAAGGAATAGCCATCTGGCTCTATATGATTGGCTGATTTGATAATAGGCATGAAGAAACAGTTTGGAATATTTAAGTATGCCAGAGGCCGCTAAAGGTTAGAATATTAAGTTCTATCTTTAAGTACTGATAGTGGATATAATACTGTCATCAACTATCTCACTCCAGCGCTTTTCAGTTGTATTGAGACTGGCTCCCAAGGACTGACTCATTTGTGTATTATAGGAATTAAAACCAAGTACAGCTGAAATAGGTCAACTGGGGAAGCATCTTCTTATCTAAACATGTATGAAAGGTTCTGCTGAAATGCTAGACACTTATTGCATCAAAACATCTTACACACATCTTTCCACATCTTCTCTAAAATATCTAGATAGCTAATCTTGAAAACACATTAGCTTCAACATCCAATTTCTCATAGACATAGGTGCTTTTTGGAAACTCACAAGCAGGATTTACAGCCATCTTTCTCCACTGATGATGCTTCATAAAGATTATAAATAATTGCTATTGATGATTTAATGTATAAAAAGCAACTTTGTGCATATAACAGAATAATGAGAATTGGAAAGGACCTTGGAGGTCTTCTAGTCCAACCCCCTGCAACCATTCTTCATATGAGATAGCATCCCCCCTCCAATCATCTTTGTTGCTCTTCTCTGCACTCTTTCCAGAATGTCAACATCTTTTTTATATTGTGGTAACCAAAACTGGATGCAATATCCCAGGTATGGTGTCACCAAGGTATTATAAGATGGTACTAACACTTCACGTGCTCTTGATTCTACCCTTCTATTAATGCAGCCGAGGATTGCATTGGCTTTTTATCATCGCTTCATCTCAGAAGCCCTTCCTAAATGCAGGTCATATTTGCTCATGAGTAGAAGATAGGAACAAAAGGTATATTTGGTGAAAAACCAGCAAGCCATCGACTTCAGTATTATGTTTCTGACCATAAGAGTAGTTATTTCTACTTGCTATAGGTTGAATACAATCAGATGAGATTCGACTTCATCAATCCTTTGATAGGAGAACACTAGGAAATCTTTGTGTTGTAGGATAAACTGAGAAGTTGAAAAAATACATCTTAGAATAAAGCAATAGCCAATGTTGGTTTCTCTATGTAGTCACAAAATAGGGTATGAGATATAAATAGGGTATTAGGAGAATACAATAATACTAAGACATCAAGCCAGTTGGGTTGATTGCAATCAAGTGAATTAGAGCTTCAACTTCAAATCTGAGTCAAAAGCAATATTTGCAAATCCCAAACTTCATTTCTCCTACATGCCAGTTTTGGAGACAAATAAAAACTGCATTTTAAAAAAAAAATCAGAAAGAGTGGGATAAAATATGGGATGGCATTGACTGCCATCCAAGGGAATTCAGCAGTTGTAGACATGCAGTAATTTTTTTTTAAATTCATTTTGCTTCTACCAAAATGCAAAAGTGACTATCAGTGAATTTCCTCCTCATGGAGAAGAATCTCCGAACTGTCAGGCAAACATGGGAAGAAGATGCAAGAACCATGCAAAGAACCTTTTGAAATACAGAATTGAAAGATTGTTATTTCCCCCAAGAGCGGGAAGCCATTGTGAAAATTTACCTTGGTTATTTTTTTTAAGTTATATAAGAAGAGGTGCAGATCTTGCAGCTAAACTTCCACACTTCTTTTTTTTTTAAAGAAAGGGAAGTTTTTATTTTTTTTTTAAAAAATGGGCAGAATTAGATAAGCAATACAGTACAACTTTATTTTAACAGGTTTAACAAAGTGGGAGGGCTTCATTTATTAATAAAGGTCCAGTAAATTAAAGAGGCAACATTTCAGTAAATGCCATAAACTACAGTACAATTTGATCAATTTTGCTTTAAACTCTGGCATCAATGACCCAAAAAATCAAAGTTTTATTGAATGTGCAACTGTTGCCTCAGACCAACATGATCGGAAAGCTGAAATTCCAAGCCTGATACTTAAAGGCAACATCCTCAACTCCTTCTTTCCTCAAACTATTTTTATAGGGAAATAAATCCTAAAAGGAATGGGGGATTTAACAAGAAGTTGTGAAGTCTCTTGTTCATATCAAAATAATTCTGATCATATTGAAAAATAAGGAAAATTATGGCCTGTGAAGAATCCGAGAGATTAACTCTAGAATTAAAAAAAGGAGGGTGGGAATCTGAGTACTATGAAATGTGGAATAAATTTTATCAGTGGTTGCATAGAAGAAGGCAAGGTCGGAACGTAAGTAGCTAAGTTGATTAGAAAAATTAGTAAACGATGTATCAAACAAGAGGATTGTAAATGGTGAAGTAAAATTTACATATGTATAACAATTGTAATGCCAGAACAAATGAACCATGTTGCATTCTTATAATTAAAATTAAAAAAAATAATAAGAGGAAAAAAGATCCTGCCTCATAAGGCCACATTATCATGTGATGGCCTTTGAGTTTTAGAATTCAGTCAAATCAATGTATTTGCATGCATGGGGGGGAGGGGGAGAGGGAAAGGGGGGGAGGGAGAGGGAGAGGGGGAGCAAGAGAGATGGAATGTGATGAAGGGATTAAGGTACTACATTAGGAATAGAGAGACATAGCTTCCTAGGCAATGAAACTGATTGGCTGTCTTGGGGCCAGTCATTACTCCCAGCCTTCACCCAGGAAGTTGAAATGCTTCTATCTTATAACACACATAGGATCAGTGTGGTAGATTATGGCCCACAACATCCAGGGAAAGGTCTTTCATTCTGCAATGAATTTATTTGGGCTGAAAATAATAATGCATGTACACACACACATATTTTCAGGGATGG
This sequence comes from Laticauda laticaudata, assembly GCA_004320025.1. Lineage (NCBI taxonomy): Eukaryota > Metazoa > Chordata > Lepidosauria > Squamata > Elapidae > Laticauda > Laticauda laticaudata. The sequence continues at coordinate 13,887 of BHFT01036058.1, read as the reverse complement.
GGGGGTGTTTGTAACCCAGTCTAAAAATGATTCCATTTGTAGAACATTATGGCCTATGCCTTGGCACTTATGGATGGAATGGGAAGTGCTTTATCATTCTTGTTTGGCTGTGGTCGTGAAAGAATAATGAAGGATCTGAAATGTTCATGGAGCTTATTTGTATTGGGCTGCGCAGGTGTGTTTGTGTCACCGATAATTAATGACTAACTGAATCTCATTCCACTGTTTCCACAGGCTGTTGACAACTGTAGAGCAGAAAAAGATGTGACGACCAACAAATCAAAACATTGTTCTTGTAAAGGTCAAGATGATCTTTTGCTCTTCACCCTTCCGAGAAGAAAACATAGGGAACACAGCACCATCGGTCCACCTACCCCGAAGTCGGAGGGGGAAGCGAGAAAGAAACTGTAACAAAGCAGGGGAGGGAAAACAGTAGAACAATAAATCTTTTGGAAGTGTTGAAAAAAATGAAGTACTTGTGAATCAATCTTAGTGGGGAGAGTTCTTATTGCCCAGGACCAATAATACTCTAAATAAGATTGATCCGGTGTAGAGCCTTGATTAATGGATAAAGAACTCCCTGTGATATTTCACACGAGATGGCTTTCGTTTAATGAATACACTGCAAGACAATTATGTCATTTAACTCCTGCACATTTCCTTGTAATTAAAAATTTTACTTAAGGAAAGAAAATAGTATCAACTCCTTCCTTAGAAAAACTCTTATAATAAGCAGAACCTGGGTTTATATCTAGGAAGAAAAGGTGGGTATTTGCATGCGTATTTCAGCACAAGATGTTAAGAAGGCTAACAATGTTCTGATCCTCCTTATAAGCTTCCAGCAACATCTGGTGGCTGGCTGCCTTCAGTGACAGGATTTTGCCAGCTGTAGAACATAGAATAATAGACTTGCAAGGGACCTCGGAGGTATTCTAATCCATTCCCCTACTCAAGCAGGAGACCCTACACCATTTCAGATAAATGATTGTCCAGTCTCTTTTTGAAAACCTCCAGTGATGGAGCACCCACAACTTCTGAAGGAAAGCTGTTCCATTCATTAATTGTTCTCACCTTTAGGAAATTTCTCCTTAATTCTAGTTGCTTCTTTCCTTGGTTAGTTTCCATCCATTGTTTCTTGTCTTGTCTTTTGGTGCTTTGGAGAAGAGTTTGATCTCCTCGTCTTTGTAGGAGCCCCTCAAATATTGGAACAATGCTATCATGTCACCCCTAGTACTTCTTTTCATTAGACTAGACACACGCAATTCCTACAATAGTTCTTCACATGTTTTAGCCTCCAGTCTCAAAATTATCTCTGTGGCTTTTCTCTGCACTCTTTTTAGAGTCTCAACATATTTTTACATTATGATGAATCTTTGCTTCTTCACCCTTCCGAGAAAGAAATGCAGAGAACATAACACTATCAGTCCACCTACCCCCAAAGTTGGAGTAATAAGTCAAATCGTATTTGTAAAATCCTAAACCATGTCCTGTTTCTAATGTGACAGATATATCTGTCTGTAATGGTAATTTAATTTATGTAGATTACTCCATAATAAATACACCTGTCTGACTAATCCTAAAATAATTGCTTCAATTAAGAATATCTATTGATTTGCTTGCTTTTTGGTTCAAAGCCTATAGTCTCTTAAACTCCACTGAAATTAAGGAAAGCTACTTCTGCGTAGATATCATGTCACTGCACTATAAAAAGTTCTCTTTAGCTATAATTCCATATCCATTTTCCTGAGTATAAAACTTGTCATTTTTCTAAGACCAATAAAATCTGACTGATCATATAATTTTTCACAAGTCTGGAAATGTTGTACAGAGCCCGGATATAAAGAGGATTCAATTATTGGATGTTTAGGGCAAATGACAATCAAACTTTGTTTGAAAACTGATTTACAAGATATGAAAATATTTAGAGGCATTACAACATAACAGCATCTGTTACCTTGCAATATTCAAATGTTACAAAGACGTGAAAATTGTTGATAACAGTAATTCAGCAGGTCCAAAAAGAAATGCATTTATATTTCTAGGTGTGCATTGTTTCAAAGAATAACCACAGTTAATTAAATGACAGTTTAACTCCTGTACACAGTAATTACAATTTTGAACAAGTCAGTTTGACTTGTACTGCATTCCTGCATTATATTTCTAATTAATTTATGAGTCAGACTGTCAGATTTGCTTTCACAATATCGACCCCTTTTCTTGGACAGAATAAAAGGGTTAAACTATAGATGTAACCCAGAAAAACAACACATTTTTGCTAAAAAGAAGGCACATCTCTCCTCCATTTTTTTTTTTTTTGCAACCTCTTGGGTGAGAGCAGGAGAATGATGTTTGAAATTTGTTGAGTCTGTGAGGTTTTTAAAACAAAAACGATTGATCGAAATGTAAAGGAGTCTCTTAGTTCTGCTGTTATTTTAGTTCCAAAAACAATGGCTTAGTTGCAGCCTTTGGCCATCAGATTTTGGAAGTGTGATCTTGGAAGGCCAAGGAAGCAATGAAAGAAGAGCTATCAATTCTTAACATTAAAAATTAAGTCACTTTGTTAAAAAGTGTGCTAAGTATTGACCACTGCTATTTTTGGGATAAAACAGCAGCAAAAAGCCCCAAGGTTCCTAAGGGATGTTTTTTCCAAATCCTTTCTCCTATAAAGTTTTCCTTCCTAAATATCTCTCTTATTTGTTGTGTCCTCCCACTCCCCATGCGACTGCAAGCAAATTCGTTGTATTTTTAATGGGAAAGCATACTTCGAATTTTCAACCAAGAGTAAAGCTTCATAAAGTTATTCTATGCATATGTAAGAATGGACCATTTCTCTGGTTTTATTTTCATTTTAACAATGACCAATGGTAGGCATGCCGCCTTTTCATATTCTTGCCCAGGGGTGATATTCGACCAACTTGGGCTACCTCGGGTGAGGTGGTGGGGACGATTTGAATCGCTGAACCAATAAAAATTGCCCCTGGTTGCCCCCCCAGCTCGGTTGCCCACCCACCTGCCCAGTCACTCAGTCGCCTAGTTGCTGCTTGCCTCTTCCAGCCAATCACTTGGCCCTTCCAGTCACTCAGCCCACCCACCCACCCATCCCTGCCCCATATATCACTTTACCACGCGGCCTGCAGGAACGTTGTCCATGGGATCTCAATGGGTTGGACACAACTTCAAGGGCAAAGAAGTGACGTCTATTTGGCCATGCCCACACACCCAGTCACATAACCACCAAGCCACGCCCACCAGACCACACTCAGAAAGCTGATAGGAAAATTTTTGAATTTCACCCCTGCTTCCATCCCAACCTCAGGGATTTCTTCCCCAAAGTTGTCCCAGAAACTCGACTTCTTTTCTTTTTTGGTTTGAAAACGTTTCATTGTTTATCCAAATAGCTTCTTCAGTCTGGTTCAGACTGAAGAAGCTACTTGGATAAGCAGCGAAACATTTCAAACAACAAAAAAAGAACAATAAGCATGATTTTCTTAAAAATAAAAATCTTCTTGATCCTGATTCCATCAAGGGAAAATTGCAGTGTAGAATCAGATAGGAAGAATTTTATTCTCTCTAATTTATCAAATAAAGTGACCAAATTCTCACGATGAATAACCTAAATTACAAAATATAGGCATTGAGCAAATGATGAAAATTACATTTTTCCTCAATTTCTGTAATTTGTTTAATGACATAAACTGGCACATATGGTGTGATTCGTGAGATTTGCATAATGGCATCATCACCAAAGTGACATAATAACACACAATTTGCCTCATTTGGTTAACAGATATATTATGCAAATGTCATAATCATCATGCTCACCTAATTTCAGATTTAACGGACAGTCTTGAATAAAAGACATACTCTTCTCTGAATGAGTCTCTTAAAACAATAATTTTCAAATGTTTCACTGAAATAAATAAATCAGGAAAACTTCTTGAAGGCCAGTAGAAATCTTTATTATTTTTTTACTGATTTCAACCTTTCCATGTTCTATTCATACTTTCATTTATAGAATAGGTTACTTTTGGGAAGATCTCTCTGTGCTATTCGCAAATAGCTTTTTCCAGGAAATATTGGCAATAGGGATATTGGCAAACATCTGTTGTGTGAAATAAATGTTTTAGCTTTGAAATAAGTAGAAAGTGAAAGCTGCAGTACAATGCTCGTATTTTATTTCAATCCAGGAAATAAATGATATACATTAAGTTCCCAGGCATCCAAACTTTTTCCCCCTCCTTGAATTAAATTGCTCAATTAAAACTTTGGTCAATTATATTTTGGCTAGTTACTTGTCCATCTTGAAGACATCTGCCTGCCCCAGAGAACTCAAACAAAACAGTACTCACTTATTGACTTGAAAGCTTATTTACTGAAAAGCAACTGTTATAAATAAAACCGCAGTTCTATGAAAATATATACGGTAGTCATTATATCTTATTAGGCCAAAGGCTGCAACAAAAATAAACAACTCAAATCCTGATGGCAGTAGACACACGACAGACAAGATGAATATACAAACATTTTTATCATCATTATCTCTTCTACCAACATAGTAGATAAGCGCCAACAGAAATGGAATAACAAAGACTCTTAAGTTGGAAATATTATTATGTTCAGAAGGTGAGAGTTGGCCCTCTGGGAGGTATTTGTTAACATCAGAAAAGCTTACAAAATGGAAAACAACATCCAAACAACTCATAAAAATGAATTGATAACCCATGACATATGACTAGTTGCTTAATGAATGTTTGATGTTACAATCAACCTAATTTGGGGCTACTTGTGATCTGGATTCAGCATTCCAACAATGAGTGCCCCCTGCACAGTCAACTAACCAAACTTCAGGTGCTTGGCATGTATGGTTGTTTGCAGTGTCCTGCAGTCATCTGACCACGTTTTACTGCAGTTTTGCACTTCTGGCTTTTGGCAAAACCATCTCCATAATGAACCAATGACCACAAATTCATTTAATGACTGTGGTGATTCACTTAACAAGCACTGAAAAAAAGGTCATAAAATCAAGTTGGTCATGTGACCAATCCATTTTATGACTGTTATGTCTTACGACCATGATGTCTACTGTGGTCATGGTCATAAATTGAAGACTATCTGTCCTCAACAGATAGAGAAAGAAATGCTACAAGCTCTAAATGTCTTTTAATTCAAGGAAATGCAAGTCATGAGCCTTCTAGAGAATGCTATTGTAGTCAAGACCCACTGGAGAAGAGAAATGGAAATTTGGGTTGTGGGAAGGGAAGGGAATATCCCAATGACTGGAAATCTAAGGGAGGAACACTACTATTAGAATAGGGGGTAGGGGGGAATAAGATGTTTTGTTGCCACTTGAACTATATTCTTTCTAGAATCCCAATGATAAAGGTAGTAAAAGTTTCCCCTCTCCAGTCATGTCCAACTCTAGGAGAGTGGTGCTTATCTCTGTTTCTCAGCTGAGGGAGCCAGTGTTGTTCCAAGAAGTTTCTGTGGTCATGTGGCCAACATGACTATATGCCAAGGCAGCTAGAATGCTTGCACTGAAGTGGTACCTATTAATTTACTTGCATCTGCATGTTTTGAACTGCTAGGTGGGCAGGAGCTGGGGAAGTAATGGGAGCTCACCCCATCGTGAGGTGCTTGGGTATTGAACCCAAGCTATCAGCTTTCCAGCTGACAAGCTCAGCATCTTTAATCGCTGAGCCATGGCAAACCTTCGATGATATTTCCAGCATAATTCTCAGTCTCCCCTTATTTCAATGGTAATCTCACTGCTCTTCTCTAAGGTACTCACTTGCAAACATAGATCTGAAATAAGCTCACAATTCTTGCCAGGATGTTATTTGTATTTTTTTTTCTTAACACTCAGGAGACTGAGATCATATCAGAATAAAGGTGAGATCTTATCAGAATAAAGCAAAGGTGACAGAGAGAAAAACTAAGGGTGCTTTATTACTGATGGTCTTATTGTCTCTCAGATGGCACCGAATTACAGCAGGTGGGCCTAAAATGAAGAGCCATCCAGGCCTCACAGTCTCCAATATTTTGACTAATAATGCTATGTTCCCAAAGACATTTTTGGAAGAAGTGATTGTTATTGCTCATTGCTCCCCTAATGAGGAGAAAGGGGGAGAAATTATAAAATGCCTTGTTGCTCTACGGAGAGGGAGAGGAAAGAGTAGATCTCATTCTATCTAACACCTTTCACCCTGTTGCTAGAAGAACATTCTCATTAGGTAGAAGAACTACCATAATTGTATCAAGGGTAAATTAGGGCAGGGAGACATCCAGGCTGAGAGTAGATTGTACTATATCTGCAAGTGGACAGTCAACCTCTTTTTGCCAAGAGAAACCCATCTGAATAATGATATATCACAAATCTGACATACGGAAAAGAACGATATTGTGAGGCAAATGGGGGGGGGAGCTGGAGCTGTGAGGAGGCACACCATCGCTCTTTTCAGAGCCTGTCACACTGATGTTATCATGAGAAGTTTTATTTCCAGGAGGTGAACAAGAAAAGCATCACTTTAATTGGAAAGGAGACTAATTCCTTTTCTAATTTCTAGAGAAGGAAAAGGCTCGAAGTTTCCTGTTTTCTGAGCCAGACAAAAGAGTGAGCACACCTTCCTCTCAGTCATTTGCCACACAATGCTAGAGACTTTACTGGGGGGCTTAGCCAGCATCATAATTTTTTTTGGCATAGATAACTAGTACTCCAGCCCATCTGACAAGATCCTGGACAAAATCTCCAAACTCCAAAATCCAGGTGGAGGGGAATATCTTGTATGGAATGTTCCAGTGGTTTCACCATTCCCATGTGAGAGAAGTGCAAAACATTATCAATAGGGGGCATGCTCATGATATGTCAATCATTTTAGCAGAAAGCTTTTGGCAAGACATTGACCAAACTCTGGCCTTAAGAAAAGGAGGCAATAAAAGCATGCACTCAAAATAGGGCCCACTGGAGAAACACAATTACACCATCTTCTGCAAATCTACATATCTGTAAATTCTACTATTCCATTTCCACTGATTTCAAAAGGAGTTTTATAGGTTTATTGCAATTCTGGGCTTTACTAGTGAGAAAAAAACAAACACAAAATAATTTGTCAGAGAAGATTTAGGGTACCTGATTATTTATTACTCTGGGGTTATGGAGAGTTATTACTAGCATTGTAGTTATTCTTCTGGCACTTCTTCAATATGCATATTGCATCTTTTTAAAAGAAAATTATTCTTTTATTTGTTTATTAATGCCCATCTCCACAATAAGGCAACTCTGGGTGGCTTACACAGAGAAAAACAATAATTATAAAAACATATTTTCTAAAAGGATATAAAAATTAGAACCAAGAAGTTGGACAGAATGGGTATATGACCTTCTTACCCCATTAACCATCTCCAGTGCATCCCCTTGGGGCCTCAGATCAACTGGAAAAACCAAGTTTTGATAGCCTTCTAGAAGATTCTTTCAAAAAGAAAATCTTTAAACCCTAAAAATCCTGAAGCTTTCATTCCCCCCTCCCAAAAAAATTATCCCCCTTATTGTTAGACACAGGTAAAATGCTACCACAATACAAAATATTTTGAGCTCAAAATAAAAATGTTTTAAGTTCAAAGCTGACTATTCTAAACATGCCAGAATTGTTCCCATCATAAAATTGTCATATTGTAAGTTCAAAATATTTTTAGAAATTTATGAGCAATACAATTGTGTAAGCAATACTGTTCTGTATAAAATGGTATACTCCAAACTATGCAATCTGATTGGCTAAAAGACTAAGCATTGGATTGGTTCATNTTCTGTATAAAATGGTATACTCCAAACTATGCAATCTGATTGACTAAAAGACTAAGCATTGGATTGGTTCATTAGGAACCAAACCAAAAGAGCCGCTGAAAGGCAGCAAAGTTAAATAGCTGCCATTGGCTACAAGCCAGCAGGAAAGCCTGTGTAAAAAGGCTGCCGCGGCTTCAGCCAAACTGTTCAGTTACTGTTGCTTACTTCAATAAAGACTTTGTCTGTTGGAACCTGGTCTATCTCACATTTTTCCGGACGAAACAAATACAATTCAATTTCAACGCAAAATTTCTGTTTCAAAGAGCATTCAAGCACATTAAATGTAAAGTTTTTGGCTCATCATTTTAAATGAACACAAAAATATTAAAGTTGTTATTGTATGGATAGGAAGAATTAATAATGATAGATCTTATTCAGAGAAAAATTACAAGTTATGGCAACCTGACAAATGTAGTTAATTTATTAATGGATAAAACTATAAAAATGTTATTTTTATAATGATCCATTTATTATAATCTGTCTGGCAGGGCCATTGCCTAATTTTTGTCTATTTTGATGGAATATTTATTTGATCCGTTTTTTTAAAAAATCAGCTTTCATTTTTTCCTTTTTATTTGCAATTGCTTGGTTTGTTAGTAATTTTTCTCTTCGGTCCTGACACAGAAACATATGTGCTGAAATAAAAAAAAAACATTACTCCTAACATTTACAAGAGCTAGGTACTGAGCTCATTTGATTTAACAATAAAGTTGGCTGTTTAGGGAACTGTAACTTCTTTGTAAATGGAACTGTGCAAAATGTTTGCTTACAAATACTATCCTATAAAATGTCACTTGTAGGGAAATTTAAAGAAAAGAAAAGCAATCCTGTTCTTAATGTTTCCATTGCAAATTTAAAGTTAAATTTAAATGATCAGAGGGGACAGGACACTATTTCTCTTTTAATAGCTTATATTCCTGTACAAAGAGCATATATTCCTGCTCTTGTGGCTAAGGCACCAGGCTAGGAACCAGGAGGTCATGAGTTCTAGTCCTGCCTTAGGCAAGAAGCCAGCTGGGTCAACTGGGGGCCAGCCACTTTCTTTCAGCCCTAGGAAGGGCGCAATGGCAAACCACTTTTGAAAAACCCTGCCAAGGAAACTACAGGGACTTGTTCAGGCAATCTCTGAGACTCAGAGATGATTGAATGAAACAGTCTCCCTTGTTTACAGTGATTAAGTAGCTGAGTTGCTTCCCATCACCAACCAAAGCAATTTCAACAGTTTGCATAGCACTTGCAGGGCACCGACAAGTAGCTTTCATTGAAGACTGCCTTGGATAATGACCGTTTGTATGATGAAAAAATAACTTTGCAATCAATATTTGCATTTACAACTTTTTCAGGTCTGTAAAGCAAAGGAAAGTAAGGTCATAAGAGCCATGGTGGTGCCATGGTTAAAATGCAATACTGCAGGTTACTTCTGCTGACTGCCGGCTGCTGGCAGTTCAGCAGTTTGATTCTCATCGGCTCAAGGTTGACTCAGCTTTCCATCCTTCCGAGGTCAGTAAAATGGGGACCCAGATTGTTGGGGGCAATATGCTGACTCTGTAAACCACTTAGAGAGGGCTGTAAAGCACTGTGAAGTGGTATATAAGTCTAAGTGCTTGTGCTATAAGCACAGGAGTAGTTTCATCTAACAACCACTTCATTTCATGAAAAAATTGCTGGTTGCTAACTTGTGGTCACCAAGCAAGGACTACCTACATTTTGAGGGAAGGTGAATCAGTGTGGAAGGAATTATCTCTGCTGCATAAACCAGTAAGGGGGGGGGTTTCTTTCCTTTTTTCCTTCCTCAATTATATATTATAGAATCTCCTGCCTTTATCATGTTTTGTGGGTTTCACAACAAATCAGAAATTGCACAGCATGGGTCACTGTAATTGTAAGGATGGAATGCAAGTTCTATCACATGTATTCTTTCTGGTCCCTTAAGGAATGCAAATGAACTCAAGAAACATGTACTGAGTTCATATTAAATGAATGGAGGTTGCTTTGATTATTTCCCCCTCTCCAATTCTCTCATGGATCAGTAAAACTTTATTACCCTGCTCAGTTTTTAAAATCCCACTCAATTCCACATTCATTAAGACAAAAAAGGTCATAGTGGCCATTTCTTCAATGGGATGGATAATTTTTAGCTGTCCTGAACATTAAACAAACCAATTTCTTTTTATATATTGGAAAGGAAACTGCTTTGCATCTGGTATATATAATCCCCTGTCTTATTAAAACATTTCAGGGAAAAATGTCAAGCTTGTTCATCAGAAGGGAAAAATACAATGCTATTCAAAACATGTCTTTTTCTTTTTGGTAAGACACAAAAATGCTGCATTTCCTTTTTTTTATATAAGAGAGTCCAAGACTTAATTTCAACCAAGTCTTATTATAACTTTCAAGGGCTGTTTATATCTGTATCTCTCTGTAAAATACTTCTCTAAAATACTTCTGTGAGCCACAATGATGCAGTGGTTAGAGTACAATACTGCAGGCTACTTCTGCTGACTGCCAGCTGCTGCTGGCTGCCTGCAATTTGGCAGTTCAAATCTCACCAGGCTCAAGGTTTAACTCAGCCTTCCATCCTTCCGTGTTGTGGAATGAGGACCCAAATTGTTGGGCGCAATAGGCTGACTTTGTAAAACCACTTAGAAAGGGCTGTAAAGCATTGTAAAGTGGAATATAAGTCTAAGGGCTATGGCTATTGCTATCCTCCATATTCCAGGAATAAGTTATTTTGAAACATGAATAACTGGGAAGGGGGGAAATTCATTTAAACATCCTATGAGAGTTTTTCCTATTAACTTCCTAACTCCATTGTGACAAGAGCCACAACTTGCCCAGAAACTGGTATATTTCCCTCCAAACTCATACATACAGAGAAATACAACATAGCCATCCCATCTTTGGGAGCATCTTTGACAGTTATTTGTGGAAAATGAAAACAACACTTTTCTAGAAACTGTATTTTATTGAGGGGGGGAAAGAGGAGAAATCGAGAACATTAATTGTTTGATATGAAGAGTATTGCAGACATGCAATAAAGTGTTGGATTGTATAGAATGACTTTTAAAAAGAATGAGGAGGAGGAACAGGAAGCACAATTATTATTTTCCTTGTATGACACAAAACATGGGGGAGAAAGCAGGAGCTGATTCTGGATCTTTCTTTAATTTCCTATTTCCAAAGTAAGTTTGTTCAAGTTTATTGATAAAATGAATTAAAGAATTTCAGTGTGAGTGCAGTTGGGTTGAAAAGAAAATTACATGAAAGAGGCAGCCATTGAAGGAATTACAGTGATCACTCAAGACAAATTGTTGGGAAGAAATAAAAATTGCAGGGGTACAAAAGGCAGGGAGCTGAATTCAGTATCTGAATCACAAGGGCATTGGGAAGCTTCATTCTCTGAGAAGGACTGACACTCCATTAGTTCAAGAAGGATCAAAACCCTCAGGAAAAATGCTCAAGTGCAAAAATAATGAAGGTGGCTTCTGAGAACAAACCTGTTTTCTTTGAAGACTGCATGAAGCTAGCCTTCATTTGGTTGTCAGCATGAACCAAAATGGAGTATAGGTTAAAAGGAAACATTTTGGCTTGGAGAAAAAATGTAGATGCATTTAAGGCCCTGTCACACTGCCCAACGGATGCAAAACGGACACAACGGACGAGAAAATGTTTCCATCCGTTGTTATCCGCCTCTCAAAGGGCAAAAATTTGCATATACCGGAGTAAGTGCTCGGTACGCGGGAGGACGCAGGCGGATGGAAAGCGGGAGTGCAGAACGAGCCTGCAGATGGAAGCGGATGGGAGTGGATTGGAACATCCGCAGGGTCTCCGGGGGACCTCGCAAAGCGGACGCGGGAACGGCATGAAGCGGATGCACAGTGGATGCACAGCGGATGAAGCGGATGCAGTAGCAGAAGCATAGCGGTATGCACAGCGGGAAAGCTAACGATATAGGATGCCGTAACGGATGACAGAACGGATGTTGATAGCAGATTGCAGAACGGATGAACTTGGATACATTTCTGCCGCAAAAGTTTTGGAGGCTCAAAAACTTCTGAGCGATGAAATGTCAATAGGTACGGATGCTGGACGGATCGAGAGGAAGCAGAACGGGGCAGTGGTACATCGCGTTTAACCAACGGATGGCAAGCTTTTTTGTCCGTTTTACATCCTCTTTGCATCCGTTGGTGCAGTGTGACAGGGGCATTAACTTCTTGTTAATTAACAAGAACAATCTAGTTTTTAGTAAGACCTGACATATTTCCAACAAAGTCAGTCTCAATCTCATTTAAAAATAACTGCAGCATTAACCAAGCACAAGTACACAAACAAGGATTGAATTTCCTTCTTTGTTCCTTTGTAACCAATTTATAAATATTTTTTAATCTTAATTTCTATCTCTAAATGCCAATATTACTCTCATGTCAGTAGACGTATTCCGGTTACATTCACTGGAAAAAGAGTTAGGAACAAACAATTACTGGTCTCTAAAAATCAAAATGGGCATTTTATCAGAGCTGTTTTGGGAAAAAATTCATAAACTATTCCTCTACATGCACAAAATTGTTTAAAAGCACTGGTATACTGACATATTTCACATATATCTCAATATGTAATATATCATTTAGGAAAAGAAGGCTGCTTTATACTGCTTTGTGTCTTGAAAAAAAATTACCTTTAGAATTGTTGAGATAAACAATTTATCTAGCTTGTATGTTGATCAGTTCCCAACAATTCTGGATGAGTCACAAGTAAATACATTTGAAAAAAATGATAAAAAACTTTAAAAATAACAAAATAGAAACTGGACTAGACTTACAAATAATAATAATAATATACCTACACAGTCCAAGGGGGCTTCACTTATGCTGATTAAAGCTCCTTAAAATATCCTCAGGTTGATAGTCTTCCAGATTTCAGGGAAAATTTCATTCCACAGGGCAGGCACTGCAATGGAGAAGGCAATAGGTGGCATTGATTAATTGAAGGAGCCTGAATTGCTGATAATCAGCCAAACAGATGCTGTAAGAAATAGCTGGTCCCTCAATATCATCCATTTGGCAATGGGTATGCATAATTTATGCATAATTTTTAAATGATGTTAAATTAGGGAACAAAAAAGATAAGTCTCCTGTAATAGCACAATTTAACATTTTCACAAGGATTTCCATTGCTATAGGCATCATTCTAATTACAAGGTGTATCCACAGAAGAGCTGCAAGCTCTAGTAATAAAAATCAAGGAGCCCAGTGGGGGAAAAATAAGACTAAGTTGGAACATAAATAAGACCAAATGAATGACAACAGGTAAAACAATCAATCTTAGAATTGTCAATAAAGATACTGAAGGGCTAAATATAACAGTAAAGAAACCAACAATCAATAAATACTATATCGAGTAGCATTTGATAGAATAGCCATGAAGGCCTTGGAAAATACACTCAGATCCCAGGGATATTTTTGTCTAGTTTTTATCTACAAAGATCAAAATCATGAAGAAAATGGAAAAAACTCTGCAGAAGTGAAAAGTGAACTTTGAAGAAGGAGAAAAGAAAGAGCATTGATGTTTTTGAAGACTGACGTTAGACAAAAACCTAAAAATTTCATGGATAGCCCAAAAAACCCCAAATAAATGGATCATCAAACAAATCAATTCAGAGTTCTCAATGGAGACACAAATTACCTTGCTTAAATTATCATACTTTGGAACCATGATTGAAGACTTGGCCATCTGGAGAAGTCTATAATGCTGGAAAGGATGAAAGAAAAGAGGCAATGCATAAGGCAAGGTTGATTAACTGAGATATAACAATTGGTGCAACTTTGAAAGACCTTAAGCCCATGTCACACCAAATCAACGGATACAAAGAAGATGTAAAACGGACAAAAAAACCTTGCCATCCGCTCGAAAACGCGATGTACTCACTGCCTCTGTTTGGCTTCCTCTCTATCGTTCCAACATCCGTCTATTGATGTTTCATCCGTTCCAAAAGTTTTGGGCTGCCTAAAACTTTTGCGCGGAAAATGTATCCAGTTCGTCCGTTCTGCATC
>BHFT01036056.1:0-31216 GCA_004320025.1 Laticauda laticaudata | reverse complement strand
TGAGCAGCTCAAAACTTTTTGAGCGGATGGAACCTCAGTCGACGGATGCTGGACAGAGAGAGAGGAAGAAAAACGGATGCAGTGAGTACAGAATGGAAGCATCGTGTTAACCAACAGATGTCAAGTATTTCTCTCCGTTTTACATCCTCTTTCCATCCGTTGGTGCAGTGTGACATGGGCTTAAAGTTCTGATTTTCAGATTCTATTTTTATTGTTTTCTTCCTATGAACATCTATTAGTTTAATTATAAATAAAAATTAAAATGCTCCAATAAGATAAATAAATACCATATAAATACATATATGTGATTTAAGTATTTTCTTGGTAGGTGAATTGTGGGGAATCTCACTCAGACATAAACAGATAGATATGTAAACTACAGCTTTACATGCATGAGGCAGGCAAATATCTTGTTGGCAGGTTCCAAAAAATAAATCACATGAAAATTTCAATGCATATTTAACTTTATTAAAAGCAGCAAAGGGAACAGCTTCTTTTCAAAGCAAATCTTGCAAATTTTACTCTTGAAGAAAAATGCTTTAGAATCTAATGAATAATAATTTGGGTTTGCATAAAGGAAGATCAAGCAATTGCAGGCAATGATACCACATCATGACTGGATCCTGAAAGTCTTCATGAGGGCAGCAGCCCTCATAATAAGTCATTATTTCCAAAATTCTGTACAAATAAAATAAAATAATCATTTCATGTAATTGATCTTGCTCAATGAGAAATCAGTCTCTCTTAAATTTCTCTCGCCCTCCCTTGATTCCAATGTTTTCACTGAAAACATTAGTTCTTCATGAAAATGCCTTGCAGTATTTTGACAATACAAATAGCAAATAGACAAAGTGTCCAAAGCTCCCAGTGTAATGTTTCTAAGGGAGGAAATATTTTTTACATCATACACAGCAGTGCTGAAAAAAAAGACAATCTTGTCTTCCATAGCTTTCAGTGTGTTTAGGGCAACGTATTTTGCAGATTCCACGTCCTTTCAAATACTTCCTTCTTATGGAAAGAAAAAAAGAGGTCAGTCATAGGGTGAGTAAAAACACCCCCCCACACAAATACACAAGCACACACACCAATATCTTTGTGTGTGTGCTCATAACTGTGTACAGGTATATACGTACGTATGTACAAATGTACATATGTATGTATGTATGTTTGTATGTATAGCGACATATCCCATTTAGGACCTCAGCTGCTTTGTAGATTTATTGAAAATAATTAGACTTCACAAAGTTTCATTTTAAGGCAAAGCTGAAGCCTTCCCTGATTTGAATTGCTTGGCTGGCATGGATATATTTCTAAGGAAATTAGGAAAAAGAAAATCACCTAACTTTTGCGATATATTTTAACCTATTATCATGAGAAGTTGCTTGTCTGAAGGAGAAGAATTTTGGCTTAGAATGCCTCATTACAGTGTGAGGTTAGAGTAGAATATCTTTGGATAAAAAATAATCATCTTCCCTCTCTTTTGCTACCAACATACCAACTTGCCTCTGGAAGTTTCCCCCATTAGTTCCTTTAGAAACATGATCTACCTCTTCTCTTTCTCTGGTCTTCTGGTTAACTCTCTCATGAAACACCACCAGGAAACTCAGTCCTGTAGGCTTGACTGTGAACTTGGACAGAAATATCTCAAAAGAAGGCATTGATAATCTATTCCAGCATTGCTTTCAAAAATATTAATAACCTTCTTGATATGATCATTAAGACTGGAGGGAGTATGTAGAGTTCTGTGTACTGTATTAGTATTATGTAAAAAAAGATTTATTTCTGTTTCTAGATATCTCATTGCAAGATTAGAACATTCTCTGTTTTGTTTATTTATTTTCAGGCTAATTACATATAGATTCCTTGAATAGTTGTTAATTTGTGCTTGAAAATGCCTAATACAGTCTAAACATCTGGCTGATTATGCAATGAACCATAAATAAAACAAAAAATAAAATACGATTGGAATGAAAGAACAAAGCCAACCCTTCTATCCTTCTGGCAAATGTGGTCCTATTTCATTAGAAAGAACATAATTTTCCTTCTTGTTATCAGTGTCTTACCTGATCCAGACAGGACTGCAAAGACAAGGACAGCAAAAATCAGGAAAAGGATTTTCATGTTTAGACTGGTTCTGAATTAAATCTTGCTTCTGGGATGAGGCACATCCTTGTATTTATAGATATATAATGATTGGTGAAAGAATGAAACAGGAGAATGATAACAGAAGTGGAATATTGAATTGTAGACCTCGCCTTCATGATTCACTGCCCTGTCATGGCAAAAGGCCTTGTGCAGCTCAATAAAGTTATGAAAGGTCCTAGCAAAGAGTTCTGACAAAAATGTGGTCCACTGGAGAAGGAAATGGCAACCCACTCTAATATCCTTCCCAAGAAAACCCCATGGACAGTATCAAAAGGCTAAAAGATATGATGCCAGAAAATCAGCCTGTCAGAACACAAGCTGTCCAGTATGCAACTGGGAAAGAGTGGATTACAATTACAACTAGATCCAGAAAGACTGAAGCAACTGGACCAAAGCTGAAAGGATGCTCAGCTGTGGATGTGTCTAATGGTAAAAGGAAAGTCCAATTCTGTAAAAAACAATATTGTATAGGAACACGGAATGTAAGACCTATACCTCAAGGTAAGCTGAATGTGGAAAAACATGAGATGACAAGACTGAACATCAACATCTTGGGAATCAGTGAACTAAAGTGGGCAGAGACAAATTCAATTCAGATGACCAGTGTATCTATTACTGTGGGCAAGAATCCCTTAGAAAAAAAAATGGATAGTCAATAGAAAAGCAGTATTGGCTACAATCTCAAAATGACAGAATGATCTTGCTTCAAATCCAAGGCAAAGTATTCAACCTCACAGTAATCCAAGTCTATCCCCCAAACAATGGCTGAAGTTGACCAGTTCTATGAAGACTTACACCACGATTCTACAACTAACACCAAAAAAAGATGTTCTTTCTATCATAGGGGAATTGAATGCTAAAGCAGGAATTCAAAAAGTAACCAGAATAATAGGCAAGTTTGCCTTGGAGTCCAAAAAGATTCTGAATAAAGGTTAACAGAGTTTTGTTAAGAGGACACACTGATAATAGCAAACACTCTTTCCCAATAAACCAAGAGGAGAGTCTATACATGGACCTCAGCAGCCTTGGTTCTTTGCAGCCAAAATGAAAAAGTAAGAAAAAATAAGACTTGGAACTGACTGTGGCTCAGATCATGAGCTTCTCATTGCAAAATTCAGGCCTAAATGGAAAAAAAGTTGGGAAAACCACGAGACCATCCATGTATGACTTAAATCATATCCCTTATGAATATATATATAGTGGAGGTGATCAGTAGGTTTAAGGGATCGAAGGAGGAGAAGGGGAGAGGGGGAGGGGGGAGGAGGAGATAACCCAGCAACCAGTATGCCAGACAAGTTGGAGAAAAACTTTTGATGAAGAATAAGAGAGGGAGATTGCAGGTTAATAATGGTCTTCTTTGTGCTGAATCAAGCAAGGGGGCAGATGAGCCTCCTAAATCCAACTAGTGATTCATTTTATTCAGTTTTTCTTTCTCAACAGAGTCTCAGCATCAATTGAGATGGGAGCTTTGTCTATCCCTGATGGAAAAACCAATAACCAAAGTTGGGATATTGATAATCCACAAACCGTCCTTACCTGCTGAATTGAGATCCTTGCTCATGTTTTTCAATATTGAACATACATGAGCGTTTGTATAGAAATAACAGGCAACCATTTCTTACCTGGTAAAAATAACCCTTGACAACCATTGCAATAATTCACTGAGTACATATTATCATTTATCTGTGAATAAAGGGTGGGTCCCATCGTAGAAGCAAGCATGATTTGATCCAGAACCAGTCCATATATGAATATCCAATTTTGCTTTTTGCAGTCTTTGTTCTTGTAGTCATGCCTGGTTCAGGTAATAGCAAGGAAGGGTCAGTTGTTTCTAATAAAGTTGGAGCATTTCTAACATCCAGAAGAAGACAGTGGAAAACCATTTCATATTCTCACAACTACCAGAGATTAATTTCAAAAGAGATTTTATTTTTTAAAATTTATAATGAAGAAGGCTGTCAGTCCAAAACATGAAAATTTTATAATTTGCAATGTTTTGTTACATCCAATTCAATATTGTTAATATGATTTTCTCCCTTTGACTGAGATTTCTGACATCGTGTTCATCTTAGTTTCTTATATTCACTTATTATTTGGCAGATTGTTAGGAATCTGTCCACTAATTAGTTGGGTTGGCAATATATAAACCAACAATGTATGTTTGTAGCTTAAAGACAAAATCACTGTATTGATTTATACTATATTCCGATTCGTTGATTATATTGCAAATTATCATAAGAGGGAGCTAGAGATCATAGCTTGCTCTCTCTAACATTCTGTCTCTCTCTCTCTCTGACATTCTGTTGCTATGAAAGATTCTCTGTGGTATTTATGCTGTGATTATACTTTGATATTTTTTTTTACTGGAAATGACAAAGGCAACCAGTAATAAGACTTTGTAATTGGACTGTAAAACGTATATGACCTGGATCGTTTATTGGACTGCTATTTCTTAAAGTAAACTTTAACTCAATTTAGTATATGTGTGTGTGGCTGAATAATTATTCATAACTACTCTCATAAATGTTTCCATGTACATATCCTTGTTACTTAAGGGTTATTCTGTACATATGATAACACAGATCCTCCTCATATAAAATAATAGTGATTAACATTAATATAAACATTGTTGATTAAGCAAGAGTGAATCCAATTAAATATAAAAGGTAAAAGATTGAATAATAGGAAATATTAGGCTATTCACCAGTCTTCAAATGGATTGAGAGTTTGGCTTTAAATTGGCCAAGATTCCACATAATGCCTCTGGGGTTTTGGACTTCCATGTCTAATTTTTCTTGGTCAATTTTTCTTGGTAAAATAGTGTTTTAGATCAAATAAAATGCGTTTATATGCATCTCATTTACAGGAGGAATGTTCCACTGTGTTGAACAATGGATTGTGGCCGAGTAAACATTTCCTTTTAAGTTGTTATCCTATGTATAGTGCCTTAAACTGGTTCCTGAATAAACATAGTAAAGATGATTTTCATTTTTGAAATATAAGAGGATCTGAACTTTTTGCTGGAACCTGGGATATGCCTTGTAGTTGCAGAAAATCTGCTTTGTGAATTTATCTACCATTTAATTTAATAGTTTAATAGGTTTAATACTTGATGTGTCAAGGACTCTGTGTTCTAATGCCAAAAACTGGTTTATATCAGATCATACCACTGGCCTCTCTAATTCACTATTTTATGTGATGTGATACCCTTCAGATACTTAGACCACAGCAGTAGTAAATCTCAAACAGCAAAGTTAGTTTCCACAGAGTGATATCTGAAAGCACCTAAAGAATATTTGATTGTCTATCTCCACTTTGTTTCAAGTGACAGTGGCATGGATATTTCCTAATCCAGTTGATTGATCCTGAGAGTAATCAGATTAGCTCTATCCCTGTTAATGTTCAATCAGTTCCTCAAGATGCATTAATGGAACGAGGCTTGAGGTCCCAAAGAACCAGCAACAATTTACCGTGGTTCCCTTATTTCAGGTGATATGTGGCTGCTGTATTTTTTTCTCTGTTTGTGGTTTGGGTATTTTAATTTTTCAGTAACATTTTAGTGTTTAATAGAGTGCCATTTTATTTGATTGTACCACCCAGAGTCATTTTCTGTTCAGATGGGTAGCTATATAAATAAATAGAGACTCTTTTAAAAGAAAACATGTAGCCTTCAACCAATTTATACCTGACAGTTGGCTGTCTGTTAGTTGCATAAAGCATCAGCAACCTATAAAAGACAAAGCATCATGTTCTGGTGAGACTTTGTCTTGGGATATTGAATTTTGCATTTTTATTATTTTAGCATTCCTTCCCCCACTTCACCTCTCTCCAAAATGCCATGAGTTTCAACTTTCAAAGGCTTGTGAAAGGTTGTCTGGATTTCAAATAAGTATGGGGAACTACTTGATAGTTCCCTTTTTCCCAGACATATCCTTAGACACTTCGTTGCTCAACCTGGAACCACAAATGAAATTCTGTCTTCTGGTCTATCACAATTTGTAACACTTAACAATTAAGCAAATTATTTATGTTCTTTATTTTAATGTTTAAATAGTGAATGTTTAAGTATGTACATTTATAGCTAACAAGGTTTTGCTTCTCATGCTTCAGGCTTCATGTCTTAATAAATTTTAATAGGGAAAATGCATAGTACATAGTGCATAGTGGATAGTAAGGCTAGCCTTCATCTCTCCCCATTCCCAGATTGTAATAATGTAATAATAATGTTTTCAGTAGTTCTTTTATGGTATCAGTTTTACTGGGGATAGCAGTCCCCAGATTTGCCTGTTAATAATTCTCAATCTGCTTGACTTCTTGTCTGCTTGCTTGGTTCTTTGCTTTTGAAAAGTTTACACAGCCATTGTAATATTTATAGCTGTGTGAAGTAGGCATTGTCATTCTTTTATCCAAGGAAGATTTTCTATGTAATTTCCATTTCATCCTTGCAGCTTTGAAGCAAACCCATCTTCACTACGCCATTCTTTTTGTTTTGTTTTGCTTATGCTAAATGAACTTTTTAAAAAATTGTTTACTTAATGGCATAATTCTAAAAATATAAGAAAAGCATACTAAGCCCACTAGATGCTATGCTTTGGGAAGTTCACATGAAGAATAACAGGACCATAGAACTTTCTCTGTTATTCTCTAGTGGCTTATACTTAAGTCCTATTATTTTTGATAGTCTATTTATGTCCTTACAGTTTAAGTATTATCCCATCACTACAGACTACACAAAATATATGTCCAGATTTCTGTGATCCATAAATATCATATTTTAGAACTCTCAATTTCATCCATTAGTCTTTATGAAATATGAAACACATCTAAAACAGAAAAAAGCAACTGTGTATCCAAGATACTAACCTAGCAGTGGGTGGAGACAGGGGAAATGTTTAGTTTCATGTCATTTGTGTCGGAGTGTTATAGCAACTTTAATTAAATGCAAAACTAAATATAATTCATGGAACTCTCCAATCACATATTTAATATTTTTTTCCTTTTGTGCCACACAAGAAATTATAATCTATTAACAAATTTCAGAAGTCTCAGAATTTTCATACAGCCAATTGTGATTTTGAAATTCTATTTTGGGCAGGACTGCTAAACACATGGGCCTGATGAGTACTTGCTCATGGGCCCCATTAGATAGAGGTGTTGAGGTAATTCCCCGTTAGGAGAATGAGCGCATATAGGGAGACGTATTTGAGAGTAGTGTTTGAATAATACACNGTCCAGGGATAATCCAATAACAAATATCAAAGTCCAGTATCAAAAACAGTTCATCATCAGACTTACATTAAATCCAGAAATACCAGTCAATTAGGAAAAAAATGGAGGAACAGCAATACTTTCCAACAGAAGGAAACAGAGACTCACTCACTTCACTGAGACTCTTCTGAGACTAAGGCTAAGACAAACCAGATTTCTGGCTCCATCTTATGGCCGTTTGAGTAACCATGCCCAATTGCAATTTTTAGTATGCTCTTAAAGAGACAGTATTAAAATGTCTATCCTGATTAAAATATTTCCATCCCAAATAGCTGTTAGGTGACTCACATTCCGAACAAGGGGCCCCATACTAATCTGTGTATGTTAACCCTTCAATGCACTTTGTATCATATAAATACAGAAACTGTATAGCTTACTGAGTATTATTGTGTTTTTCAAGCCTTATATATTCAAATGTTTGTCATGTTGATTAGTTATTGCTGCACAGCATGTTTTTAATGTTTCAACACTGATTTTGTTGGAAGTGCCAATAAAATAAATATCTGTTTAATTTTATCCACCATTTACATTTTTATTGCTGTGAGTAGTTGTTGTAGGGGCCTCAGTATATTGCTTTGCCTGGGGCCCATAATGCCGTTAAGACAGCCCTGATTTTGGGAGTACAGTTTATACTTTTATAAGTATTGTTTGATAGTGAGTCTTGAGACTTTCCCTCAATCACTTTTTTTCTTCTGTTCTGCAATTTGCATAGCCCTAATATATATATACAAGAGGCAATTTATTTTTCCTTAATAGGGGTTGCAACACCAGCATTGTAACCACAATTGAATATCTTTCACAATTTTTTTCAAGAACAAGCTTTTTACATGCAGTTGAAGATCTCAAAGGAGGAACAATATAGTATATCACTTCCTGATTAAGATGTGCAAATAGTAATCTCAGCCACTGGAGTTCAGATTACAAAATATTTGGTTTCTGTCTTCAGAATCTTTATACCCAGATATTTCACATACACCTTATTTTAAAATTTAATTGATAATGAAATAAATATATTACATTTTATATATCCATGTTTGCTATGGATTTTTTTGTTTTTGGAAACCAGAAGAACCATCTCAGGATACTATAGGATACTTTATTCCATTCTGGACAAATGGCCCTAATTATCTTTGTTGCTCTTTTCTGCAGTTTTTCCACAGTCTCTATATCTTTTTTTTAATATTGTGGTGACAAAACTGTATGCAGTATTCCAAGTGTGGTCTTAGCAAGGCATTATAAAACAGTACTAACACTCCACATGATCTTGAATCTATCACTTTGTTAATCCAGCCTAGGATTGCATTGGGTGTTTTGGTGGCCATAGCACATTGCTATGTAAGTGATTGTCTACTAGGACTCCAAGATTCCTCCTGCTGTTATTGAGCCAAGTTTCATCTAGTCTGTAGCTATATATTTCACTTTTCTTGCCTAAGTGTAAAAACTTGCTTTTCCCTACATTGAGTTTCATTTTGTTAGATAGGGCCCAGTGTTCGAATCTGTTGAGAGCCATCTGGATCTCGAGCCTATGACTTGCAATAAATGTCAAAAATAAAAAAGTTTCTTTCAATATGTAAAAAACAAGGAAGAGGTCAAGGAAACAATTGGTCCACTACTAGAAAATGGCAAGTGACAGGCAGCAGAAAGATGCTTAATTCATTCTTTGCATTTGTCTTCACACAAAAGGAAAAAAAATAGCCTTACCTACCAGAAACATAAACATAAAAGACAAACTAGGGGTTCAAATTAAAGTAGGCAAGAAAATGGAAACAGAACACTTGTCCATCCTAGATGAGTTTAAATCACCAGGACCAGATAGATTACATCCCAAAGTTCTGAAGGAGCTGACAGACATGATCTGGAACTCTTGAACCATATCTTTCAAAGATCCTGGAGCACTTGGCAACTAACAGAGGACTGGAAAAGAGCTGTTGTGGTTCCCATCTTTAAGAAAAAGCAAAAATTGGACCAAGAAAACTATAGACTAATTACCTTGACATCAGTACCTGGAAATGTCATGGCCCCATTGGAGCCAGAGGAGGAGGAAAAGAAGGAGTTGTTTGAATCATGACCACCAATGATTAGGGTGCTGGAAGCTAAAATATATGAAGAACGGTTGCAGAAATTGGTTATGTCTAATCTAGTGAAAAGAAGGATTAGGGGTGACATAACATCAGTGTACCAATATTTGAGGGGCTTCCACAAAGACAAGAGGTCAATTTATTTTCCAAAGTGCCAAAAGGCATGACAAGAAGTAATTGATGGAAACTAACCAAGGAGACAAACAACAGAGAATGAAGGAGAAATTTCCTGACAGTGAGAACAATAAACCAGTGGAACAGTTTACCTTCAGAAAGTGGTGAGTGTTCCATCACTGGAAGGTTTTAAGAAGAGACTGGATGGTCACTTGTTTGAAATGATATAGGACCTCCTGTTTGAGCAGGGGGTTAACTGGAAGACCTCCAAAGTCCCTCCCAATCCTAATGTTCTATGTTCTTTCCATTTTTATCCTTTTTGTCTTTCAGTTTATCAGAAAGTTCTTTATGCAATCATGCTGGTTTCTTCTTGGATTCCCTCCCCCCAGTGGAATTGTGGTGAACTGGGCTTTTATAATCATAAGTCATGTAAATTATTTTTCAATTAAACTCTGTGGTTACAACATGTCATTTTTCTATCAGCTGCTACTTTTTCAGGTATCAACTCATATCCATAATTTCATATATATATATTTAGTGTTTCAGTTCATAAGAGGCTTCCAATGAGCATTCAAAGGCTTTGGAGTATTGTTGAATGCATTATTTTCCTGCTGAATTGCAGCACTTGATTATTAAGTGCTCTTATTGTTAACAGAGCTTCATTCTTCCTGAAATGAATCCAGATTAGTATTGGATAACCTAAGAAATGTATAATGACATTTTATCAAAGAAGAGCTTTCTTCATTTTACAGATATTAGTTCTATCTAGTGTTGAAAGGATTATGTAGTTTTATTCTGGCAAATTTATACTCTGAGTAAAGTTCGTTCATGGAATAATGGAATTATTCTCTCTCATGGAATCTCTCATGGAATAATTTTCCTATCGCTATCTGGTTCAGATACTGCTGGGATGTAGAACTGCCTTTAGCACTGAGAATAGATTATTCTTAACCAATGGAGCAATGCATAGGTTCCCTATTTAGAAAACCTATCTGGATAATTTCATCAGTCTGGAAAAATTTCCCATTCTATGCAGACTATTGCACATAGTACTGTAAAACCACATGATGTACATATTTGTGACAGGACAAAAGCCAGATTTTCACTATAAATATAAGGAGTTTGGGTCATCTCTTCAGCTTCTCAAAACATGAAGATTTTTGGCATTTTTTCAGCTATTCTCTTCTTTTCCCTGATAATGGCTATAGGTAAGGTATATCTTAATGTCAAACTAACCAGGAATACTGCATAAATGTGAAAATGCTCTTTCATGTTCATATAATAGTGTGGGATATATTTTACTTTTGTTCAAAGAATGTTAATGCAGTGGAGACATTCTAATGCACAGTATACTTTATAGTTAATTCCATTATTTTGCTTCCTGCATATTCTCTCTGATATAGCATTTTTCCAATATTTGGAAAACATTATTTATTTAAATGAATATTGTAAAGCTAGCATAACATTTCTAGGTCTTTTCATAGAGACAAAAGAAATATTTGCAACATATTTTTATTAAGTTATCTCAGCAAGTTGTGACATCTGAGCAATCTTGTCTGGGCTCTAAAAGGGATTAGATTGGTTTTGTTAGTGTGTAAATGAGATGCCTTTATAGGCTAGACTGGAAAATCAAAAACAAACAAACAAAAAACAATCTGGAAGAAGACAAACCATTTCCCTGATAACTTCCATTAGAAATGAATTATCATTCTAATTACCAGAACCTGATTTGAAAGATACCAGCACTAGTTAGTCCTATGGGATTGTTAATGATCAGTTGAACTTAAAAAAAAAAAAGGAGGTTAAATTTGGACAGCTCTTGTTACTGGGATTGAACTTTGGAACTTTTGTCCTTATTGCTAAGCATATTTTATTGAATGTGTCAACTGATTGATTCTATTCCAAACATTACAGATAACAGATAATCAGAGTCGGAAGTAACCTTGTAGGTCATCTAGTCTTACCCCCTGCCCAAGCATTTTTCTATCCTAGTAATCTATTTGCCATATATAAATTTTAATCTCTCCTTTTATTTACCCTGCAGAACATGATGGACAAGGTCTGTGTATATGCTCTCTGATTTCACAGTGGCCCTATTTTATTGGGTAAATTCTACTGTTCTGACAAAAAATAGTAAGAAGAATGACAGAGGGTTTCTGGATACACAAATCTAAATCTGTATCATCTCTTTCTTTCTTTCTCTCCCTCTCCCTTTCTGTTTCTAGCATGTAAGGTTCCAAAGACAGCTGCTGACTGTGACCGTGAAGGTGGCAAGTGCAGGTTTCTACGATGCCCATCAAATCTAACTGCCATTGGAAAGTGTGATAAAAATGGTGGTGTCTGCTGCAAAAAACAGTAATTTTATTTTTATTTTATAAAAACTGTTTCCTCTGTGTGTTTTTTTTATTTATCCAAGGTCTCAGTAAAATTTACTTATGTCTCAGAAAGATATAGAAAAAAATTTCATAAATACAGAGCTATAAAATTTCCTTACAAATGCCCATAGTACCTATGGAACTTGGGATCATAATACAACACTACATGGAATGCCTCAGATTCTCCTGTCTGGCTGTAAATAAATTGAGGTGGCACATTCTTTTGCCTGTAGCAGCTGTTTTGTCCCAGCAATAAGGATTGAGTTGAGACTGATGGTAAAACAGGCCATTTATTCATAAATAGTCTACCATTAAAGCTTTAGTGTATTGTTGGTTGGAGGCTACAGTATGAATCTAATTGCTCAATCTATCCTTTAATTTTGGTGCTGAATGGTAGCACTTAACTATGAAGTGCTCTTATTGTGAACTAAGCTTCATTCTCTATCTTCTGAGGCTAAGCAGAGAAATCAAATTGCACAAATGTCTTTGGCAAAGTGAATCTAATGCAGAGGCAAACTGAAGCCAAATTCTGATCATATCTGAGGGAAAGGTTCACTTCAAAATTCCTTAATTTTTCAGTTTCAATGATCCTGTAATTCAAATTCAGGGATTCTCAGCTTGAGTAACAATTATGCTTTGCATTCAAATCATTGCTAAGTCTAAATCTTTGACCAACATTAACACTACAGTCTAAAGTTAGATCTAGAACAGAAGAAAGAATCTTTGGAAAAGAAGCTTAGAAGGATGTAAATGGAGTTTCTTAAGGCCCGGTCCCACTGGCTGACGGATGCAAAATGTATGCATAAAGGACACAGCGGATGAGCAAAATTTCGGGGCTCCATCCGTTGTCATCTGCTCCAAAAAGTGGTGAAAATGTGCATAAACAGAAACGGAAAAGAATGGAAAACAACGGACGTGGGTAGTATGTAGTGGGATTGTTAAACATCCCCACTTCCGATGTTATTCATCGGAAGCCTAGCAGATGAAAACGGATGAAAGCGGATGGAAGTGGATGACACTCCGAAGGGGTTCCGGGGAGAATGTCAATGGATGCATAGTGAAGGGGCGGATGCCATAGCAGATGAAGCGGATGCATCATGGAGCCTATAGGAAAAAAAGGGGATGCCGCGCAGTGTATATGGATGCAAAGCTTCACTCTGCATCTGGGGAGTATGAATTGTGTCAGCTCTGTGGAATATAAAAGTATGCAGCAGCACGCAGTCAGCATACAGGGGAAAGATGTGCTGCTACATACATCTTGCAGGAACACCATGGTTCGTCAGTCAGGCAGAAGAGGAAGCCCTGCTACTCGTTCAAGCTCCTGGCAAGGTTAAGAAAAGGCCAGAACCAGCATCCACCCCTGGCACTGATTCTGAAGCTGCTGCTGCTGCCTGTGGTGGAACCAGCCCCAAGGACCTCAAAGCCCTGCTGCTGAAGGGCCTACTGCTCAAGCCCCTGAAGGCCCTGCTGAAGCCCCTGTCAAGGGAGGTAGAGGCAAGGGAAGGAGAAGGGAGAGAGGAAACATTACAACCATTCTGAGGAGCATGAGGATGAGGTGCTGGAATGGCTAAGGGAGAATGAGTACCTCTGGAGAAAAGGCACAGACTGTATCGGGACACCAAGAAGAAAGCAGGCAGCTTGGAGAGACATGGCAGAGAGCCTGAGGTCATTGCAGAAGTACTCCTTGGATGGTGGAAGCACATGCACAACCCTGGTATGGCAGCTAACCTCAAGAAATCCGGGCAGGCCGCTGTCAAGCTCACTGACTGGGAGATGTACGTCATGGCCAAGTACAGTTTCCTGGAGGGTGAGATCGCCACCGAGAAAGCAGCCCCTCTGAGACCTCTTTCCCTCAGACAGCCCCAGACAGCCAGTCCTCTTCCAGCCAGGACCAGCTACCCTGTCCAGGCCGGTGTCTTCAGAGGGCCCCACAGCAGAGACCCCCTGACAGCTGCTCTCCCATGCTGGCGGACTTGGCGATCCTGTGGAGATGACACCATGCTGTCAACAATGGAAGGAAGAAGCAGCAGCCACCAGAGGCCAACCCACCCCAGCTCCAGAGGAATGCAGGCAGAGAGGCAGTCTGGAGGGCCAGGACCACAGTGTGCTGTTGGAGATCAGGGACATAATGAAGACCAGCACAGAACTTCTATCTCAGCTGGTCCACTGCAACAACCATCCTCGGACTGGAAGCCCTTCATCACCTATGTGAGCCAGACCCTGAGGGACCTGCCTGAGGCCCAGTACCAGGTGATGAAGCAGAAGATCACAGCACTTCTGCACAACCCTCAAGGCCAGCTGAACCTGCTCCACCCAGTCCAGGTCTGCTCCTCCACCCCAGGCGATGTCACAGCCCTTCCACAGCTTTCAACAGCCGTTCACCTACCAAGGCTACAACTACCAGGACTTCCACAGCAGAACAGACTTCCCAGTACAGGCCAGGTTCATGCGATGAAGGGCTCTCAACCTCACGGGACTGAGTCAGGCTCTCGGCTAGCTTCCTGAACACACCACCACCTGTGTACCCTTGGCCCAAGCACCCAATGGTGCCTCAGACCAGCACTGAAGCCAAAGCCACTCTCCACCAGATCCCTGCCCACTTAACAGCTGAGACAAATGGACATGACTCAGAGTGACTGAGAATAGTGTCAGAGACTGAGTTGTTAACTTGTTAAGCTATCTTTGCTTAAGACACTTTACTTGGTTCATTTTGCTTATTTAATACAGTCATAAAGTTTACCAAGAAGTTTATCTTTGCTTAAGACACTTAATACAGTTTACTTGGTTCATTTTGCTTATTTAATAAAGTCATAAAGTTTACCTAAGAAAGTTAATGAAGGTTATCTCGCTTAAGACACTTTGTTACTTGGTTCATTTTGTTTACTTTATAAAGTGTGGTAAAAACTTTGAAAAAATGGTAAAGCTTTGCAGCTTGTGGAATAGATAAGGAATAGTTGTGAGATAGATAAACCTCCAGTGCAACCATAGTGGGACTGTATGGTCCACCATCCCAGCGATCCAGATGATTTTCTCCCCTTTTTATAGAAAATATTGTTGTCCGCTATGGGCCTTCTACATACTCTAGACATACTGAAGACATCCCTAAATATGTGGAATCCCATCCAAGATACAAACTTTTGTCCGTTTTTAATCCTTTATATACAAGATGCATACGCTTACATCCTTCTATTTCCATGCTGCTCACGCTGTGTAGACGTTCCGTGTACCTTTTGTTTCCTCCCTCTTTACGTTTTCAGCTGCAGTGGATGTGAGTTGAGGGAATGGCCAGAGGATGCAGAGAGGATACAGAGGACATTTAATGGATGATAACGGACATAGAACATTTGTTGCCCGTATATGTTGCGGATGTACATCGTAACAGCGGCGGAAAGTCATCCGTTCACAAAGTTTTGTGCAGCTCAAAACTTCTTGCGCGGATGAAATCGCAGTGGACGGATGCTCGACGGATAGAGAGTATGAAACATACTAGTGCAGTGAGTACACAATGGATGCATAGCATTTTCCAATGGATGGCAAGCTTTTTTTTACATTTTACATCCTCTTTGCATCTGTAAGTGCAGTGGGACCGGGCCTTTCATCCAGGTCATGATTGTTCCAAAGATGCTTTTTTTTCAAAAGGCAATTAGATTTTATTTTTCCATGGTTGTAATTTCTTTCCTAGATTCTTTCACAAAAACGTTAAGAATAAGAAAAAAAATTATGAAGCACTTTATTTACATTAATACTCTATCTCTGAAAACTTTCCTGGGCTGTCTTAAATATAGAGAAAGGAAGATACAGTTCATTGATATAATTTAAGTTATTTAATTTTGGGTAGAAATGTCTGTTCAGTAGTTGTTGTTTTTTAAATTATGAATTTGAGAGTATTTCTTCTGTATTTCATTTACTTGAATTAATATGTATACATCTATGTATTTCTAAATTACATACCAAATGAAAAGTTTTAATTTGATTATTCTGTTTTGCCCTTTGTGCAGATAAAATCATACCATTGGCTACTTGTGATGGATTCCCTGGCTTGAGCATTCATTGAATTTCATTTTTTTGCTTGATCTGCAGTGCAAAGTTTTTTTGTTACATTTGCAGTACAATGTCATTTTTATAGCTGATCTATTCTGCATCTTTTCTTTAAGCAAATAAAAATATCTTGCATTGAACACTGAGCTTCTACAGTCTTGTAGTGTTTTTTTTGGGGGGGGGGGGGNTTTTTTTGGGGGGGGGGGAATTTGGTAGTATGCCTAATGTTTGTGTGTGTGTGTGCATATACATCATGATGTAGTAGGAAAAGTTAGATAGTAGATATTGTTGGACTGTAACAACAGGTCATGGCTATCTGGCAAAATGTTCTGAGATTAGATTTTATTAACATTTAGAAGGCTCTTTGTTCACCTCTAGCTTCTAGCATTGGCGAGCATTTATGGAAGTCCTCCCACCCCCAGTCAAATATACAGAGGTGGTCTACATCAATACAGCACACTTCAGCTATTTTAATGGTTAAGTAAAAAGTAAAAGTAAAATAAAGTAAAAGTAAAAGCATCAAAGTAAAAGTAAAAATAAAATCGTGCAAGAAAGATACAGCAGAAAACTCTTTACCTTAAACCAAATCAACTTATTTTAAATTTGTGACAAATAATGCTGTTTCTTTCTTCAAACTTAGATAGGATTTTATAATTGACAGAGAATTAGAAAATCAATCCAAAGTTTTTGGAAGCATGATTGATAGAGAACCTGTTCTGTTTTTGTAGTCATTAAAAAAAATGTTTAAGAAAAAAATGGATCTTCTGTCCATTAAGCCAGTATTGGACAACCTCAGCAACTTTAAAATGTGTGGACTACAAAGCTCAGAATTCCCCAATCAGCATTGTGGGAGTTGATATCCACACATCTGAAAATTATTGAAGATGAAAAAGACAGCATTAACCTAAGCACACTGGAGAAAACAAGAAATATTATTCTTTTCCCAAGCTTCCTCTAAATTCTCTATGTGGGTTTTACTAAACAACTACACTTTTATTTTGAGCAGAAAGAAACATTGAGGTGATCTATTTCAAGGCAGTGATTAAGAAGGAGAAGTTAATAAAATATGGGTATGCAATAATGCAGGGCTTGTGAATAAAATATCAGCCTATCATTATAGAAATGTGATAATCTGAAATATTTTCCTCCAGTTCTATTTAAAACATTTATATTTAAGACATGTTTTAAAGTACATCCATGCATGACTAAATGCACAGAATTTTACCTAATAATGGGAGAACAATAAAGGATTGAGTGAATTTCATAGATGCTGTATTCAAGTTTTGGTGGCAGCCTCTGTACTGAAATTGACAGACTTGCATTGTTCTGAAACAGCAGGTCCATAACCTGGTGGTTCTCCTGGACTCACATTTATCACTTAAGCAGCAGGTGGGAGCTAAGAGATGGAGACCATGGTACAGGCCAACAATCTTCAGTGATGAATTATGAGTTACCTTCAATGATGAGATTGTACTGGGAAGGCTTTTGTACAGGTTCATCTTGGGTATCAGTTCTGCTGTTCTTATATTGGCAGGCCCTGCTTAAGGCTAGGTCCCACTGGCCGACGGATGCAAAACATATGCATAAAGGGATACGACTGTGGAAATTGAGCCAAAATTATCAGAGGGTGGCTTCCATCCGTTGTCATCTGCCCCAAAAAGTGGTGAAATTTGCATAAACGAACGGAAAAAGAACAGGACGGGGTAGTAGATGAAGAGGGGATGTTAAACGGATGTTCGTAGGAAGCCTAGCGGATGACAGGGATGGAAGCGGATGACACCATCCGCAGGGGTTCCGGGGAGAATAGCGAAGCGGACACATAGTGGAAAGGGGTGGATGCATAACGGATTAATGCGGATGCATCACGGATGCCTATAGGAAGCAAAGCGGATGCATAGCGGATGTTAATCGGATGCAAAGCGATACACTGCGCATGCGGGGAGTATGAATTGGTCATTTCCGCAGATATATAAAGGATGCAGCTCACACGCAGTCAGCATTCAGAGGAAAGACGTGCTGCCACATACATCTTCGAATTAACACCATGGTTTGTCAGTCAGGGAAGAAGAGAAAGTCCGTGCCTACTCGTGCCAGCCCCTGGCAAGAAGGACAGAACCACCATCCCACCCCCTGGCCACTGTCTCTGAAGCTGCTGCTGCTGCTGGTGGTGGTGGTGCTTCTCTGCTGGTGCTTGCTCCTGCTGCTGGGCTGCGTGCTGTGCTGCTGCTGGTGCTGCTTCTCTGCTGCTGCTGCTGCTTGGTGTTGCTGGTGCTGTGTGCTGCTACTGCTACTGGCTACTGCTTGCTGCTGTGGTGGACCAGCCCCAAGGCCTCAAAGCCCTGCTGCTCAAACCCCTGAAGGCCCTGCTGCTGAAGGCCCTGCCAGATGGAGGAAGAGGCAAGGAAGAAGAAGGGGAGAGCCGGAAACAGTACACCATTTCCGAGGAGCATGAGGAGGAGGTTGCTGGAATGGCTGAGGGAGAACGAGTACCTGTGGAGAAAGGGCCACAGACTCTATCGCAACACCAAGAAAAAACAGGCAGCTTGGAGAGACCAGGCAGAGAGCCTGGGCTACACTGAAGATGTACTTCCGCGATGAATGGAAGCACATGCACACCTTGGTATGGCAAGCTACACCTCAAAAAATCTGGGCAGGGCCGCTGTCAAGCTCACTGACCGGAGAGATGTACGTCATGACCAAGTGCATCTTCCTGGAGGGTGAGGTCCACACGAGGAGCAGCCCCTCTGACACCTCTCTCCCTCAAAACAGCCCACACAGACAGCCAGTCCTCATCCAGCCAGAGCAGCTGCTCTGTCCAGGAGGCAGCGTGGTCTTCAGAGGGCCCCACAGCGGTAGAGACCCGCCCGACAGCTGCACATCTCATGCAGAGGACCTTGGCGGATCCCCTGTCACAAATGGAGGAAGAAGCAGGCAGCCACCAGAAGACCAATGCACCCCCACCCCCAAGCCAGTTCCCCAGGATGCAGGCAGAGAGGCAGACTTGAGGGCCAGAACCACAGTGTGCTGTTGGAGATCAGGGACACAATGAAGACCAGCACAGAATGATCTCTGCTGGTCCCTTGGACAGAGGATCCTCCAACCACCACACTTTCATCACCTCCGTGAGCCACACCTTGAGGGATATGCCGAGGCCCAGCACAGGTGATGAAGGAAAAGATCACAGCACTTTTGCCACAACCCTCAAGGCCCAGCTGAACCTGCTCCGACCCAGACAGGTCTGCGCTCCTCCACCCCAGGAGGCGATATCACAGCCCTTCAGCATGCGTTTCAATAGTCTATACCAAGGCTAAACTACCAAGGACTTCCAAACGCACAAAACAGACCTTTCCCAGTCCAGGCCGAGCGCTTCATCGCATGCCAGATGTCCACAACCCTCGCCCAGCTGTCAGACCAGACAGCCCACTACACTCTTCTTCCTCCACCAACACCCAAGCCCATCAACGGACAATCTGTCATCAGTCTTGTGCCTCACATCCCAGGTACTTGATGAAGGGCCTCTACAACCTCACAGGACTGGAGTCAGCTCTTGCGAGAGCTTCCTGAACAGCATCAGTTGTACTCTTGGGGCCAAGCACCCAATGGCACCTCAGACCAGCACTCAGCCACAGCCACCTCCACAGTCCCTGGCCGCTGAACAGCTGAGACCATGGACATGACTCAGAGTGACTGAGAATAGTGCAGAGACTGAGTTGTTCTACTTGTTCATTTTATCTTTGCTTAAGACACTTACTTGGTTCATTTTGCTTTTTTAATAAAGTCATACAGTTTACTTAATCTTTGCTTAAACACACACTTGTTTTCATTTTTTTTACTTAATAAAGTACTGGGTGAAAACTTTTAGAAAATGGTTAAGCCTTTGCATGCTTGTGGGATAGGTAAGGATATGTTGTGAGATAGATAACCTACCCAGTGCAAGCATAGTGGGACTGTATGGTCCACCCCTCCCCAGCTGCACACATATGGACCTTTTTGTATCAATAACAATTTATTCATTGATCAACACATTCCAAAATAAACAGAAGCTTTTCAATTATGCCGCTATTCATTGTTGGGTACCACTCAAAATACATGCACATCTCATCAGTGTTATGAGACAGGGCTCAAGGAAGCATCCATTAAGCAATCTACCATCCTGTCTTGCACACTCCAACTGCTCCAGCTGGGGAACTTGCAGCCAGTGTCTCAGGAGGTTGCGCTGCTTCTTCCTTCACATCGAAGCTCTGTTGGGGCCTTGTAATCCACAGTGTCTATCAGGTTTTTGTCCTTGCCTCCGATTTCACCAGGCTCCATGTCCCCATTTTGCCTTGTTGATGGTCCACAGACTGTTCTGCAACTGGGTAGCGGGTGCACATGAGATTGTGCAGGATGCAGCAAGCTTCTATATGCTCCTCACAGTCTGTGGGTGATGCTGTATGGTGGTGAGAAAGTATCTGAACTTGTTGCCAGGATGCCAAAGGTATCTCTCACCACCCATCTTGCCCTGGACAGCCTGTAGTTGAAGATCCTCTCTTCACAGGTGAGGTATCTTGAACTGTATGGTTACATGAGGTAGGTTCTGAGGGAGAAGGCATCAATCACAACAATGAAGTAGGGCACATCTTGTATTGTCATTGGGCAGGGGTCTGGATCTGGAAAACCTATGATGAGGTTGCGTTCAAGCCCATCCTTGAGGTCACTGGCATTGTATACGCGCGGCTATCTTGAGCTGACCCGTTGTCCTGAAGCATTGATGTACTAGAACTTGTAGTCAGCATCAACTATGGCAAGAGTTGATACTGAAGAGCCCTTGTAGTTGAAATAAGTGGACCCTGAGTTGGCTGGAGCTTTGCAGGCACGTGCTTGCCATCTTGGCTCCAACAGGTGTGGGGAAAGTTCACCTCTGCTATACCACTCTTCGGCAAATTTCCCTCCAGCCTTTGTTCAGTGGTGGAAGCACTTGAGGAGCTCCTCCACGATATTCTTCGATGATGGCCATCACACTTCTCTGACCAATTTGCTGATGGTGTTGTGTGGCACCTCCACGCATACTGCATGTTTTTTGTATGTGTTCCAGAGGCCAGGTGGCGCAGAATCAGTGCCACTGCAGTCCAGGGTCCAGGCTGGGACAGAAGTTGGTGCTCGGCTTGGTCAACCTGGGTCTCAGATGCTCTACAAGTTCATCAAATATGGCCTGGTGGCATCCTCGATGAAGTGATGGAATGCTACGAGGGTCTTTCATTCCTCAGCTCCACCATCAGCTGGTCAGACAAATCCAAACTCCGTTCTTTCTCATGATCCATCCTCAGACCCACATAGCTCTTGGACGTCTCCTTCTTCTCCTTGTGTATAAAAGGTGAAACAGTCTGAACAGGTTTTGGTTCTGGTGACTGAATGATCGCAGCTACCAATATGGATTGTGTCATGATCCATGGTGGAGAACAATGGATGATGTGGAGAGAGCAAGACCAAAGGCTGAAGAGGTCTGTAACACCATGGCTGCTTGGACTCATACTGAGATCCAGGTGATTTTGTCCCCTTTTATAGAAATATCGGTTTTTCGCTAGGTGTCCTTCTACAATACTCTAGACATACTGCAGACATCCTAAATATCTGGGATACATCCCAGATACAAAGGTTTTGTCCATTTTAATCCTTATATACAAGATGCATCCGCTTACATCCTTTCTATTTCCGTGCTACTAAGCTGTGTAGACGTTCCGTGTACCTTTCGTTTCCTCCCTCTTTCTGTTTTCAGCTGCAGTTGAGGGGATGTTCAGAGGATGCCGAGAGGATACAGTGGACGTTTAATGGATGATAAACGGACATAGAACGTTTGTTGGTCATATGTGGCGGATTTACATCGTACATGGCAGAAAAGTTCATCCGCTCAAAAAGTTTTGTGCAGCTCAAAACCTCTTGCGAAGATGAAATCTAAGTGGACGGATGTGCTGGAGGGGATAGGAGCATATGAAACACGTAAGCAGTGAGTATACAACGGATGCAATGTGTTTTCCAATGGATGGCAAGCTTTTTTTAACGTTTACATCCTCTTTGCATCTGTTGGTGCAGTGGGACATTGGTGCAGTGGGACATGGGCTTTACAGCCACTCTTGTCCTGGTCACTGCAATGTGCTGTATATTGGACTGCTGTTGAAGAGTATCTATAACACGGGTGTCAAACTCACGGCACCACATTGCCATGCCGTTTCACAATGTTTTCCCCATTTGCAGAGCTCGGGTGGGCATGGCTTGTGTGTGACATATCTGGCCCACTGACACCCCTGATCTTTACCCTTCAGCTGGTACAAAATAAAGCAAGTGTGAGCAATTATAGGTGTTCCTAGAACAGCATGTAATACTCAGTTCCACAAGCTACATTGGGGGTCAGTTTGCTTCTGGGTCTAATTTAAGATGCTAAAAGATTTAACATCTCCCAATATCATTCATGGCATGGGACCAGTCTGACCTACTACCTCTTTCTGGTTACATCAGGGAGATGTAAAACATAAAACACCACTTTAACTTGTACTGAAACTAATCTTATCTTGCAGGCTGTGTCATTTTGCTTTGATTGGGTGATCTTTAAATGCAGCCCCAAAAGAATGCCTTGTTGTAATCTACTTGAGATAATGAGGACATATGTTGGCAAGATTTCCCATTCCAAAAAGGTGCATTAACAGTGCACCAGTCAAAACTGGGAAAAGGCATTCTTTCATCACATCTTAATTTCACTAAATCCATACATTTATTCATACATTGCTTTTCATTTTTTAAGCTTCTTTTTTTGAGGATGTGTGTCTCTCTCTCTCCCTCCAATCACAGCTTTTTGCCTTGACTTTTTTCTCCTGACTGTATACTGTCAATTCTTTGTGTTATTTGTCATGCTATATGCAGTATAGCATGACAAATAACTCTCATGACAAATAACTTCTCTCTTTATTCTGTTCCTAGTCTACCAATAGATCATACTCAACCATATTTTGGGTAGCTCCCTCCTTTTCTAGAGTTTGGGTGCTTTCCAAGAAAGATTCTTGTAATGCTCTAGAACCAGAAAAAAGACAACCTTGATAAGTTGAAACAATTAGCACAAAGTAAATGAAATTAATTAAGGCAGAAATAAAATTAAAATTCTATATTTAGACTGAAAGGATCCTGTGCACAAATATGAAAAAATAAAGTTCTTGAATGGAAGAGAGAAGGTCCTCTCGGGAGCCTTGCTTGAAGATGATTTCTTCTATTACATAAAATCAGCCATTTTCATCACTGTTGTATAGAGAGGAGGAAATTATGGCTAATCCAACCATTCCTTTTCCCAATAACCTTTCCAATAGGAACAGAGTTCTGACATTGCTTATAGAGACCATCTGATAGTGGAGAGAGAATGGAGTGACAGAATAGCTCTGTCTTTCTTTCATCTGTTATGGAACTATTGTAATGGCTGCTGCTAAGTGATAATTGAGGAAAATTCTAAGGCAGTTGTCACATAGCAACAGAACAGCCCCTTTGCTTTGGTACCTAGTTGACAGGACCAGAGTTCACTTCCTGGATGCATAACAGGAAGGAAGGAGGTGAAGATTATGGTGTGTAGAGTTTTGATTAAGGCTGAGAGAGAAAAAGATTCCAGGTAGTCATAATGGCTGAGGTGTGGTTTAACTTTCTCTTCTAATATCTTTTCTCTCATAGAAAATAGAAACTTGTGAACTTGCTTTTGGAGAGGGTTTGAAATCCTCAAAGGGGCTGACTCACACAAAGAAACAAACACTAGTGCTCTTCATGCGTCCACTTGGACCAGTGGCACAGTGAGTAGGAATATCATTTGGAAAGCATTTTCTTTATTGTTTTGGAAACTTTGGGGAGATGTTAGATCCTTCAAAAGTTTTTGGAGTTATAAAGGCCACAAAATTGCTTATGGGAAGATTCAAGTGGTGAGTAAGCAATAGTATTTCGATTTTTGTTCTTGATTTTACTTGGTGTTGTAGCAGGGGAGAGTTCAAGCCCAAGGCTCCTGCTTTGTGAAGGTCCTCAGAATGCAGTGCTTTCCCACTATTATTTAACATATACATGAGGCCAAAGGGGAAGATCATTTGCCAGCATGGGAGGTTGGAGATCATCAGTATGCAAGCAATAAGCCATTGCGCTTCCCCACATGGATCTGGCATATAATTTGAGGATTCTCCTGGATTTGCACCTTCTGCTTGAACAGCCAATGGCTGTTGTAGCCAAGGGAGGCTTTGCAAAGGTCATGTCAGTTAAATCCTTTCTTGGACTGAGAAACTGTTCTAATGATCACTCATGCCTTTAATCTGTTCATATTTGAACTTCTGCAGTGTAGTCTAGATGGAGGTGTCTATGAGGACTACAAGCTAGAATCAGTATAAAATGTATCAGGCCAAGTAATGATAGTGTTACTAGTTGGCTTCCAGGTGCAGTTCAAGGTGCTGTTTACCAATTAGGAAATTCTAATGGCTGGAGGATTAAATCTGAGGGATCACTTTTCTTCAGTTATGTCTGCCTATTTATTAGATCTGATAGAGTCGGTATGTTCCAAGTCCCACCAATCAAACAATGTCATCTTCTGACCATCACCTTACACCAGGGGTCTACAACCTTAAACACTCAAAGAGTCATTTGGACCCATTTCAAAGAAAAGAAAAGAAAACACCGAGACCCACAAAATCTGGGTAGGCTTGGCCAATCAACGTCACTCCCACCCAGTCACATGACCCCCCCCCAACCACACTTACCCATGTTTTGTGGCTCCCAGTGTTTTCTGTGACACTAGTCTGTGACTAGTTTCTGTGGGAAACTAGTCTCTCTCTCTGTATGTGTATGTCTCTGTCTCTGTCTCTGTCTCTCCCCCCCCCCAGGGGAGGGAAGGAACCACTGAACTGGTGCTAGGTTGTGGGAATCTGAACTCCAGAGCAGTGGTGGGATTCAATTTTTTTTTTACTCCTGGTTCTGTGGGCATGGCATGGTGGGCATGGCAGGGGAAGGATACTGTAAAATCTCCAGTCAGAGGTAGCATTTGCCAGTTCTTCAAAGTACTCAAAATTTCCACTACCGGTTCTCCAGAACTGGTCAGACTTGCTGAATACTACCAGAGAGAGAGAAAGAGAGAGAGAACAGATGTGAAAGACCTCTAAAAATCCTTTAAAAAACCCCAAGTGAGTGCGTGTTTGTAAAGCATCCCCCTTCCCTGTCAGTCATTCTGCATCTATGTGTAAGAGCAGGTTGCTGCAAGAATATATGTTTTGGTATAAAAGACAGCTGTTCCCCATTGAATCTCTATTTAATTCTGTGTGTGTGTGTGTGTGTGTGTGTGCATGTGTTTGCACAAGAACAGACAGAATAATGTAACTTGCCCATGCATGTGCAAGGCCACTTATCTGGGACAAATCAGGCATATGAACAATTATTGTGTTCCTGGCAAGGTCAGATGGATCAGCCACAGATAGAGACAGATCATTACACTTGTCCCATACTCGGTCTCCTGGATGAGACAATGTGTGAATGGAGTGACAGGAGCCACATATCAGGTGCAGAGCAACCGAGAACACACTGACCACTGCAGTCTCCCCCTTCCATACAAGGCTTGACCCCCACACTTGGCCATAGGCCTATCACCTCCCCCACTACAGGAGGAGGCCGGGAGAAATACACACATCTTGAATCCATGCATGCCAGTCACTATGGTGATGTTGCTTCCTCTGCTGCTTCGGAGCCGACCAAGGATGGCAGACTAGCAGTATGTCAACAATCACCTGGGAGGCAGAAAGGTGGGGCATCACAGCAACTGACATCTGAGAGGTAAGAGCGAGCTGCCAGAAGAAGGCCCAGCAAGTACATCCTCCTACCTTATCAGGACAGTCAAGGAGTGATTGGTACAGGGAGGGCAATGGGTGGGGCCAGCCAGTGATGAGATCACCCGACGGAGTCACAGCAGAGGCCCAAAGAGCTGCATGAGGCTCCAGAGCCATGTGTTGCTGACACCCACTTTAGACACATGAATTTTCCATTGCCATTCCTGCTTTCTTGAAAAGTATTTCTAGAGAAGTAGTAGAGAATAAAGGAAATGGACAGGGGAAGAGCTTCCACCGAGGAAGCAGTCACATAAAAAAGACCTGAGTCCAAAGTAAAATGTAATACATGTCTCAGGTAAGCTCCTCACACAAAGATGAAGGAAATGGGGAATCAAATTCATATTTGCAAGATTCTGTTATTATAAAAGTAGAACTGATCTTTAACATGTGAGTTTTTCATCAGGTGCTGGGATAATTTTATAAGATCACATTAATATTAGTATTCATAGTTCCATCTCTTGGTGTTTATTGTGTTTTCTACCTTGATGTCATTAATACAGTATATTGTGCTTGTCATTGGTTTCTGTTATCTCTTTATTATACTGTTTTAATATATTATGTTACCTACAGTTATTTTGGTGACTGTATTTTGGTACAATCATATATCATATATATTCTATAAATATAAATATAAAAATCTCTGAGATGAGCTTAACATTTGAAAATGTATGTATTGGTAAGAGTACAAAAATAGATCCATGTTTTATCATTGCCTTTGGAGGGCTTCTTGTTTTAATCTTTCATTCTATTTAAATAAACTATTTTCTAGTGATCTACTACTTCTCTTTAGCTTCTAGGGCCTGGCAAGGAAGTATCAGGGGCAAGTGATATTTCCTGAATCAGTGCAAATTTAAAAATAGTTATACAAAAATTTGCATTTTTCTGAATAGAACATTTTCCAATGTACATGCCAAATATATGATATTTTTCTATCACCAATGCACCAAAAATATCTTAATATATTAATTTAGGGGCTACTGCTTACATAAGAAAAACTGGGCATCACTCAATGATATTTTTTTTAATCTTTTACCAGTGTCAGAATCCTATATGCTTTATCATGAAGATCCTTTGCCTTATGTGTGTATTCTTCTGCATAGCCTTTTTGTTTACTCCAGGTAAAAAAAAAGTTTAATTTTTAATTTTTTTAATTTTTTAATCAACCATAATAAAAAAAATAGGGGAACTTTCAAATACTAGAGTGCTAGTCCATATTCCTGACTTTTCCCTTTTTTAAAGATTGGAGCAAAACCACACAGATGCAAAATAGGAATTAAGCAGTTCTGCCATTTCCCTGTTGTCCACCATTTTACTGTCTCTTTGTGTATCTCCCCCTACCCAGGGGTGGGATTCTACCAGTTTGCATCTATTCACTAGAATTGGTTGTTAACATTCTAAGCAGTTCAGAGAACGGGTTGTTAAAAGAAATTATTGGCCTAATCCTGTAAGGAAGGCAGGAAGGAAACATTCTGGTGTTGGTTACAGAAACTGCCTCTCCGTTAACTCTTATTACATTCTTGGCAGGACGAGACTTCCTGTCTCAGGAACTTCTCTGGAGTTTTTTTCCCCTCCTTTGCTGGTACTTTGCTTGTGTGGAGTGACCATTCAAAGTTACAATGGCACTGAAATAAGTGACTTATGACCATTTTTCACACTTACGACTGTGGCAGCATCCCCACAGTTCATGAGAGGCCAGGTGAGGAGATGCGTGCCTCAATGTGAGTGATATTGAGTTGGCCACACCCAGCCAATAACATGACCACCAAGCCATGTCCACCCAGTCACATGACCACGCCCACCACCTAAGCCACGCGCACAGAACCAGTTGTTAAAAATTTGAATCCCACCCCTGTCCCCACCCCATGTGTGTGTGTATGTGTGTGTGTGAGTGTGTGTGTGTGTGTGTTGGAGAGAGAGAGAGAGAGAATTTAGCATTTATTGCAAGTCTCAGCTCATTCTGACTCTAAAATCTTCTGGGCTTGGGCTATTCCCTGCTGCTTTGATTTTTTTGTTTGACCTTTTCATTTTTTAAACCTTGAGCTTGTTTTGTCAATGTTCTTTCTTGTACTTCTGCCAGTTTCATTGAGGTTCTCCCTTTTTTTTTATTTTGTAATCTTAATTATCTTATTTTTCAGAATTTCTTCCCTCTCATTTCCCTCCTTTCCTCCTTGCTACAGATTCACTTGAAAGGCTATCAGATTGCCCACACAAGACATTTTCTAACCACATTCTTCCCAATGTTTATGAGGTACATCCAATTTCTCACCAAGTGTCTTTCTTGTATATAGAATAGACTATGGTTTTGGAATTCAAACTGTTCTTGATGATCCCATTTTTTGAGCCAACAGATCATCACCTGAATTCTCTGTTCTTTCTTGGTTGTAAAATTCTTCTGAAAGTGTGGATAAAATATTACCTCTGCTCCAAACTCTTTTACTCTCATGACTAGTTTCTGATATTGGTTGATATTGAATTCTTGGTTGTAAAATTCTTCTGAAAGTATGGATAAAATGTTACCTCTGCTCCAAACTCTTTTACTCTCATGACTAGTTTCTGATATTCTTTCTGGGCTTTTTCTGGCAGTATCATTTTTTCTATCATGATACAAAAGAAAGAGGTAGTTGTCACTAATTTTTATTTGTCCCCTGTCCCCCATCATGTATTGGATCTTTCTACCTGAAACATCACAGGTCCCTTAATGCAGAGGTGTCAAACTCAATTTCACTGAGGGCCACATCAGAGTAGTGTTTGACTTGGGAGAATGGGGGAGCATGGCCAAGGTGGACGTGGCCAGCTCGATGTCACTTGTGTGATCAAATGCCACTTTTGCTAATAGTTTGTTTTACTAGTACTCTGCCAGTGAAAACAGAACTCATGCATGGCTCTATTTTTGCTGGCAGAAGAACCACAAATTGGTCCTTTGCTGTTTCCAGGGCAGCCTTGCAGGCCAGATCTAACCCACAGACCTTGAGTTTGACACTCCTGCCTTAATACTATGTCTGTTGATTGTCAACTCCATGATAAAACACTTTTGACTGGCCATCTAGTAAACTTCAAATATCTTTTGGAATCTGAACCCTTAATGATTTATATCAGGGGTCTCCAACCTTGGCAACTTAAAGACTTGTGGACTTCAACTCCCAGAATTCCTCAGCCAGCAAAGCTGGCCGAGGAATTCTGGGAGTTGAAATCCNGAATCTGAACCCTTAATGATTTATATCAGGGGTCTCCAACCTTGGCAACTTGAAGACTTGTGGACTTCAACTCCCAGAATTCCTCAGCCAGCAAAGCTGGCCGAGGAATTCTGGGAGTTGAAATCCACAAGTCTTAATGTTGCCAAGGTTGGAGACCCCTGATTTATATAATCTTTTAATTCCAAGGCTTTAATTCGACATTCTTTTCCTCTTTTTAAAAATTATCTTGATCAATATTCTCCAACTGATGCTATCTGAATATACTGAACACTGAGACAGCATGACAATTGGAAATTGTTGGCCCAAGGCTTGAGAAAACATATTATAGAGTATGTTTCCCAATAATTATTGTTATATAGATTTTCTTCCTTTTCCTTAATATTGTCACTGTTCCTGACTTTTCTCCTTCTAGATTTCTCACTAAATATTCAATAAATATTTCATATGGCCTTTCAGTAACTTCTGTTTTAAATTATCCTTTCCTCTATACTGTATTACTGTATTACTTTTTCCTCATTCATTCTGCTGCATGTAAGGATAAGGCTAATTCTCACCCATTCTGTTTTGCTTTTTTAGGAATTGGAAATATAATTAAAACAGAAAAAGAATGTCACGCTGCTGAAGGCTATTGCAAGATGGGGGAATGTCTATATCCTAAATTTAAACTCATTGGATTCTGTAGGAAAGTTTTTTATTGCTGTAAAAAGAATGTACAAAGGTACAATTGTTCACAAGAGCATGGAAGTGAATAGAATATAAACATACATCCTCGATAGTGCAGGAACAGGGAATAAGGATGATGAAGATAATAATAAAAATGTGTAAAATCTGCTCAAGTATACATATCTTTGTGAGGCCTATATAACTGAACTTTGCTGAAAAAGAAATATCTCCAAAAATCCCCATTCCCTCCCCACCCCACTAACCTGCTTTCCAGCTCAGTTCTCCTGTGCAGGGCAACAAAAGAAGATCCAACCAATCAGCTGGATTAGAATAGATGGAGGCAGAGAATAGGGGGCCAGTCAGAGGTGGTATTTTCCAGTTCTCCGAACTACTTAAAATTTCTGCTACCGGTTCTCTAGAACTAGTCAATATCTGCTGAATACCACCTCTGCAACAGGACCAGTAACAATTGATAACTCCATAGAAAAGACTTGGTTTGGTTTCCAAGTGTAATTTCAGAATCATATTAAACTTCTAATATGTTAAAGGAAAATAAAGAGCAAATCTCTTTATCTTAATTAATATGTATGGTTGTCATAGTTAAACCATGGCAGTGAAACTGACAGACAGTAAGATGGCTGAATCTTTTTCATTCAACCTCATTTTACAAAGCATTCATACTAGAAAAAACCATTCATGCATTGGCGTTAGAGGAATTATTTTTTCTTAAAGCCTAACTACAGAAACATGCAAACCAACAGAATTAGAAATTTCTCATTTGGTAGCAAGAAGGTTGCAAATATCAGTGTTCCTAGTGTTCACTTTATCTTAACTGAAAACTTTGTTAGTGAATCTAATCCAAGAATTTAAAAGACAAAAATTGACATGGATAAAAATAAGAGCTTAAAACTTAACACAATATTCAGCGTGGGTTTTTTTTTCATGCCACAATTACTTATTAAATTTAACAGTGTGGAAATTTACATAAGTGCCTTCATTTACATTCTTATTAAATAAACTTTAATGTGTGATTGATACTGATGAAATTTCTGATGAAAACATCAGCATCTTATGGAACTGGAAGATTTGGCTTCTTTATTTGCAAGCTTAAGGCAAATTTTGAGTTTAGTGTTCTAATGTGAA
This sequence comes from Laticauda laticaudata, assembly GCA_004320025.1. Lineage (NCBI taxonomy): Eukaryota > Metazoa > Chordata > Lepidosauria > Squamata > Elapidae > Laticauda > Laticauda laticaudata. The sequence goes on along the minus strand of BHFT01036056.1, from coordinate 338 downwards.
AACTAATATACTTTTTGGGAGAGGGGTATAGGTCAGTAGATATCTTCCTTCTTAAAATTAAAAGCAACTTTAATTTTTGGCTGTCACTATAAAATTATATAGAAAATGGCATATGTTTGCATTTAAACCATTTAGTTTAAATGAAGTAAATATGTAGTTGCAAATATATAGATTAAATTCTGGTTAATATTGTAATTTAGTCTTTCTGAGTCAATACATATCAGATTACTTCAGTGAATTCTGTTATTTACTATGTCAAAGATAGGACATGTGGTACACAGACTTGCCAACCCCTGATAAAGGAAAATCTGGAGACCCATGAAAAAAAATCTGGAGAT
>BHFT01036055.1:0-21444 GCA_004320025.1 Laticauda laticaudata | reverse complement strand
AGCTGAAGTATTCATTGACGGGTAGGATATTGCAATATATAATTTTATGTACTATACTTAGATTGGACCAAGGGTGGCGTAGTTCTAGGTTTTCTAGAATTTCGAGTCTGGTTCCATAAGATATTCTGCAATGAGTAGAGGAGTGGAGAACTCTTGTGAAATATTTCTGGACTTTCTCAATTGTATTAATATCAGATACATAATGCGGGTTCTAGACTGATGAGTTGTATTCAAGTTATTCAAGTTATGATTTATATCGCAGAAGGTTTTATTGTTAATCTGAGTGGAAAGCTTGGATGTAATTTAAAATTGTTGTAGACTTTGTACTTCTTTTCTTCCCATTTTTTTTAAAATGGCCATATTTTGGAAGCAGCAAATGTTCCTTAACATTTCACTGAGAAACTCAATCAGAACAAATGACTTCTTGTTCTTCTTCAAGTGATGGGAAAGGGTTTTTTAAAACAAAACACAAACATAGCACAACTCGGTTTAAGAGAGGCATCTGGTGTGGTGTAGCAGTGAGAGCATTCTCCATCGTCAGAACTCCAGATATTCTGAGGGATACAGGCTCCCATCCAAAGTTAATCATGACTACCCCTTCATCTTAGCCCAACACTCCCACCGTGCAGGCGTGAAAGGGTTAAAAGATCTGGGTGGGTTTTTTAAAAATCTTTTTCAAGCAGCAAACAGGGAGAGAATGGTAAGGGGGGGACCCTTTTCCAGCATCTGAAATCGACCATGGTTCTCCCACTGCTGCCAGAACCTAAACCTTGATGTGGTGACCAGGATGAGCTGCATGAATGCATTATAGCCCAAGGCTTTTGACTCTCTGGAAAAACAGCAGGGATTGTGTGATCAGCTGCACCTTGTCATCCCCTCTAAGTGACTGAATTAAACTCCTTGGATTTCCTGCCTGCTTTTTTGTCTATTATAGCTCTCAGTTTGCCCATCTACCCTCAGGCTGCCATCTAGATTTTATTTCTGGGGCCATCGTTGATGTGACGGTTCGCTAGAGTTATGCGTTCGGAAGGGTGCTTAGCCAAGGGAAGGATCTACCTTTCTGGACCCATTACTTGGAGCTTGAAAGCCCCATGTTGTTTTGAATAGGGAGGGAAATTCTCATTTTATCTAAGCAAGCCCATGCAGGCACGCAGGCTCTTACAACTGAGATTGTTGCCCAGGTGAATCAACCATGAGTTTTTTTAGCAGCAATCCTTGGAGTAGTGACCCCCAGGGGTGCTATTCAGAAGATTCTGACCAGTTCTGGAGAAACGGTAGCAGAAATTTTGAGTAGTCCACCTCTGACTGGATCCACCCCCATCTATTCTCTGCCTCCTGAGTCCCAGCTGATTGGCTGGGTCTTCTTTTGTTGCCCTGCACAGGAGAACAGAGCTGGAAAGCAGGTTAGCGGGGTGGGGATGGAATAGGATTTTGCAGTATCCTTCCCCGTCACACCCACCAAGCCACACCCACCAAGCCACGATCACAGAACCGGTAGTAAAGAAATTTGAATCCCACTACTGGGGACATCAGTGCATGTACATGCATGTAGCACCAAAATGCTTCTTGCAATGGTTTCAGACATAAATGAATAACAGCTGGAAGGAACCTTGGAGGTTTTCTAGTTCAACCCCCTGAATCAAGCAGAAGGCCCTATACCATTTCAGACAAATGGTATCCTACAACTGAGATTGTTGCCCAAGTGAATCAACCATGGCTTTTTTTTAGCAGCAATCCTAGGAGTAGGGGACACCCAGAGGTGGCGTTCAGCAGGTTCTGACCAATTCTAAAAACATCCAGTTCATTGTTATAACTGTCAGGAAATTTTTCCTTCATTCTAAGTTGCTTCTCTCCTTGATTAGTTTCCATCCATTGCTTCTTGTCTTGCCTTCAGTCCTGCTTTGGAGAATAGCTTGACTCCCTCTTCTTTATGGCAGCCCCTGAGATATTGGAAGACTGCTATCATGTCTCTCTGAATCCTTCTTTTCATCAAATTAGACATACCCAGTTCCTGCAACCTTTCTTTATTTATTTTAGTCTCCAGTCCCTTAATCATGTTGGTTGCTCTTCTCTGCCTCTTTCAAGAGTCTCGATACCTTTTTTATAATGTGGTGACCAAAACTGAATGCAGTATTCTAGGTATGGTCTTACTAAGACTTTACAGAGTGGTAGTAGTACATCCCTTGATCTTTACTGTATCCCTCTGTTAATGCAATTTAGGATTGCACTGGCCTTTTGGTTTAAGAACCTCATTTTGATCCTTCGCTGTCCTAAATCTTTCAATTAAGAATTTTGCAGCCACATCCACTTGGAGAAAGTTTACTACTGCCACAGAGGTGCTGCCACGCCTACCAAGCCACGCCCACAGGGCCAGTAGTAAAATTGGTTCCTTGGGCTGCAATTTTTGTACCTCTGCTATATCAATCATGTTGTGTATACTCAAATGCTACAGTTTACAAACAGAAGATGTATGAGTCCAGATAACTACATTTTTTTCGTGACATCAAATGAACACTGAGTTAGCACAAAGCATGACTTTTTCCATAAAGCAGGTAGATATTTTTGGGGTGGCCATACCGGAAACCTAACCAGGAGCAGAGTTCAAATTGAGAGGAAATTGGGCCCACAGTTCATAATGTCCTTTCTCAGATAGAAAGAGAGGAATTCAGTATAAGTAATCCTCAAATTACAATCGCAATTGAGATTAGAATTTCTGTTGTAGCAAGGCGGTTGTTGTCAATCATGCCCAGTTTTGCTATCTTTTTGTCATGGATATTAAGTTGAATCATTGCCGTTGTAAAGTGAACCACATGGTTGCTAAGCAATCAGGCTTTCCCCANTTGCTATCTTTTTGTCATGGATATTAAGTTGAATCATTGCCATTGTAAAGTGAACCACATGGTTGCTAAGCAATCAGGCTTTCCCCATTGGCCCTTGAAGGTTGCAGAAAGTGATCCCATGAAACCAGGATGCTGCAGCCATCATAAATACATGATGGTTGTTAGCTGACCAGATTTTTATCCTATGCTGCAATGGTCAAAAGTTCAATGACCAATAGTAATTCACCTTTTTCAATGCTGTGGTACAGAGGTGTCATATTCAAGGCCCCCAGGCCAGAGATGGTATTCAGCAGGTTCTGACCAGTTCTGGAGAACAGGTAGTGGATATTTTGAGTAGTTCGGAGAACCGGCAAATATCACCTCTGACTGGAGATTTTACAGTATCCTTCCCCTGCCACACCTACCAATCATGCCCACAGGACCAGTAGTAAAAAAAATTTGAATCGCACTACTATCCCAGGCCAAATCTGGCCCACGGGGTGCTTAGATCTGGCCCGCTGGGCTGCCCTGGAAACAGCAAAGGATCAGCCCTCAGTGCTTCTGCTAGCCAAAATGGAGCTTGCGCAGGCTGCGGGTGGCCCTTGTGAGCTCTGTTTTCACTGGCAGAGGGTTTCAGGAGACCATCACAGCTGAAAACAGAGTTTGGGAGCTCATTTGCTCTGGCAGAGCGCTCGGGCCATGACAGGCACCTCCGACATGAGTGACGTCAAGTTGGCCATGCCCACCCAAAGTCAAACACAACCCTGATGCAGCCCTCAATGAAATCGAGTTTGACACCCCTACTGTGGTAGCTTAGAACAGTCATTAAATGAGTGACTGTCAGGCAAGAACTACCTGTATCTCTTACCAGCCACCAAGTGAAACATAATTTCTAGGATTTTGAGTCTACTGCACTTGCAATGTATAACTGCTCAATATTCACAGAACATTAAAAGCTTATGTTTTTTGTTTCACATGTAAATCAGACTCATAGCTGGATTATTCAATGTGCTACTTCAAAACAGCAACTGCTTATCTGAACGTACAAAACCAGTTAATCTCTCAGNAGACTCATAGCTGGATTATTCAATGTGCTACTTCAAAACAGCAACTGCTTATTTGAACGTACAAAACCAGTTAATCTCTCAGCTACAGTTTATGGCTTGATTTGTTATGCAGGGTCAGTCCATCTTGCATTATTCAGTAAACCTTGGTTAAAAACATAAAAGCTCATCAGGTTGCGTAAATCTTCTTCCTATCCAAGTATTTGGGTAGAAGTTCATAAAAAGAGGACTAGAAACCTATCTAGCAGTAAAGAGTGAAGAAATGCAAAACAGGGCAGAGAAAGTAAAACAATTCCAATAAAATAAAATAAAACAATAAAAAATAAAATAAAATAATAAAGTAAAATAAAAATGATAATAAAGTAAATAATATAACTGTAAAATAAAGTAAATAATATAACTATAAAATAAATATAACTAAAATAAAATAAATAATATAACTATAAAATAAATATAACTATAAAATAAAATAAATAATATAAAAATAAAATAATATAAAAATAAAATAAATAAAATAAAATAAAATAAAACCAGTGCACACTCATTCTCAGCAGCACGTCAGCTTAAAGCTTCCCAGTGCTTTATCCTGCCTGTTTGAACACAGCTGGAGTTTACACTGCCACTGTATTAAAAATTTAAGCTAGTCTTACTTTGTTGACTAATTCTTTCAGCAGCAACCACTTTCTCCCCCCTCCCTTTCTACATAGAGCAATCCTGGTTATCAAACATTTAAAATAAGTACCGTATTGTCCCGATCCTAAAAGAGGTATCTCATTTGTCTCCCTGTGTACCGTAAACACACTTGGTTTTCTCTAAAGGAAGCAATTCAATTCAGAAATAAATCAGACATTTGTGTTCTTGCCAATGGATAATAGTTCACCAGTAAAAAAAATGTCAATTTTTTTTCTTGCAACCCTGAACTTCTAGAAAAGAGAAAAGGATTGAGAAGATGAAAAGAATATGACTGGAGAACTATATTGGCTGCACCCAGGACCTTCAAGGCTAAAGAATTAAACAGGAAGGCATTCAAGAAAGTCCTTTGAAGCCTTATCTTCATAGGATGCCTTCCTTGGTTCTTGAAGTTGGAGAATTAAAAATTAATCAGCTATGAAAAATTAAAAGGTGACAGTTTTCTCTGGAGTGGCTCCACTTCTCCCACCCTCCAGTTGATTTTAGATGAATATGAAGTCAGGAACTGATAACTAATTGCTCTCAGTGAAAATACAGATTTATGTAAAAATAGAAATTTATTTTCCTGAATGTCAAATGAAAATTGTATGGTTGGACAGAAACACTTCTCTGTTCTTCGAAGGGGGCATATTTATACATTTAAAGAGGTTGGGGAGATTAATTTGAATGCACAAGTTTAAATCTTTCCTCCGGTATGAATTTACAAAAAGCAATAAAACCCTTTCTGTTTCCCTTGAGTAATAACAAACACAGTAAGCAATCATCCATATTTATATTGATTTATATTTATATTGATTTATATTGACTGTTTCCTAGTATGATTTGATTGTTCATTCATAGGCTTCTGGCTTGGCAGAGACCTCTGATAGCAATAACTTTTAAAATATTTTCATTAGGATAGTCAGAGAATCCTTTGGACAGTCTTACACTGGCCTATTTTTCAAAGACTGCAACTGTGTTGTAGTTTAAATGCATGGTGGGCTCTGAAACCACTCCTTATGAGGTCCTGGGTGCTCTCCGAGCTTGGGAGTTTTCTTGCAGACATTTCATTACCAAACTAGGTGACATCATCAGTGTACAGGAGTGTATATATATACACACATTAGTGTATATGGAGTGATACCAATAGGAGATAATATTTGTGGATCAGGGTTGAACTGTCAGGTCTTTGGTGCAAACGTTTCATTTCCAAACAAAGTGACATCATCAGTGTACTAAGCACTGTATTAAGCAGGGTAAGACTGGCTCACATTGTGACAAATAGAACAGGATAGGATGGGATAGGATAGGGTAGGATAGAATAGAACAGAACAGAACAGAACAGAACATAATAGAATAGAATAGAGAATAGAATGGAATAGAATTAGGAATAGAATAGAATAGAATAGAATTTTTTATTGGCCAAGTGTGATTGGACACACAAGGAATTTGTCTTGATGCAAATGCTCTCAGTGTGCATAAAAGAAAAGATTATATTTGTTAAGAGTCAAGAATCAGAAGGTACAACACTTAATAATAGTCATAGGTTACAATAAGCAATCAAATCATACTAGGAAACATTCAATATAAATCATAAGGATACAAGCGACAAAGTTACAGTCATACAATCGCAAGTGGGAGGGGATGGGTGATAAGGAGTAATGAGAAGATTAATAGTAATAGAAGTGTGGACTTTGTAAATAGTTGGACAGTTCTGAGGGAATTATTTATTTAGCAGAGTGCTGGCATTCAGGAAAAAACTGTTCTTGTGTGTAGTTGTTCTGGTGTGCAGTGCTCTCTAGCCAGGGGTGGGATTCTACGGGTTCTGTCCACCTCTGGAGAACTGATAGCTCTGAAAAGCAGCAGGCAGAGAGCATACATAGAACTGATTCTATGTCTGCTGCTGTTTTGGCTCACCCGCCTGCCCGGGCTCCTACCTGACCTTTATTTCTTGCTTTTTCAACCACAGCTGCTTTGTACGACACAGATGCGGTTGAAAAAGCAGGAAAAAAGTGCTTTTTTCAACTTCTACGCACCCACACGCAGTGCTGCTCAGCTGTCCAGGCAGCTAGCTGATGATGATATAAATGTGCGCACAGTGCAAAACATACAAACACCGAATTGGTAGTTACACCAGTCAAATCCCACCCTGTCTATAGCATCGTATTGAGGGAAGGAGTTGAAACAGTTTATGTCCTGATAGTGAGGGGTCTGTAAATATTTTCACGGCCCTTTTTGACTCGTGCAGTATACAGATCCTCAACTGAAGGCAGGTTGGTCGTAATTGCTTTTTCTGCAGTCCTAATTATCTTCTGAAGTCTGTGTTTTTCCTGTTGGGTTGCAGAACCAAACCAGACAGTTATAGAGGTCCAGACGATTCAGTAATTCCTCTGTAGAACTGTATCAGCAGCTCCTTGGGCAGTTTGAGCTTTCTGAGTTGGAAATTTGCAGCATCATAAGGCTATTCTTTTTTCTTCTCCTCAGTGAATCCTACAGCAGTCTTGCAATTACTTATGGTAGGTCTTTTCCACCTGCTGTATATCTGACAGTCACATGCTGAGACAAGTGCAAAGGGTGGTCAGCTCCCGCTCTCAGGAACAACAAACCAGCCTTCAGCTCCTGGCTATCTCTATCCCTTCCTTGGCCCAGAAGATATTAAAGATCCAAAGTATAATAGCCATGTTGTTATATTCCACAAGTAACAGGGCAATGCAATAATGTCAACTTATCAGGTGTTGTTGCCTTCAAATCTTCAGGCTTCCAATTTTCTCAGCAAATCCAAGGAGATCCACAGGCCTTCCAAATACTTCATTCCTCATGGTCTCTTCTTCCCCACTTAGTTACTACTTTAAAGGAACCCTGGAAGTATTTGTGGCAAAGGAGATATGAATCTTTGGAGGAATTTGAGAGGAGAATGAATTCCTTTGTAATTTTTCTTTGGCAGAACCAACAAAATCAAGTCAGGGGAAAAAAGCTGAAGAAAAAAAAGGCAACTTTGGCTAGCTATCAATAACTGTATGTCAGAGGTGTCAAACTCAAGAAATGTGGGCTGGATGAGGCCTGCAGGGTGCTTAGATCTGGCCCATGGCCTGGAAACAGCAAAGGACCAGGCCGCAGTGCCTCTGCCAGTGCAAATGGAGCTTGGGAGGATGCGTGTGCCCCCTCATGCCTGTTTTTGGCCGTGGCGGCCTCTTGCAGCCCTCTGCCTGCAAAAACGTAGCTCAGGGGTACATGTGACCCCCCCCATGCTCCATTTTTACTGCCAGAGGGTTGAAAGAGACTGTTGCAGCCAAAAATGGGGCATGGGGGTGCACACGCCCCCCCGAGCGCCATTTTCACTGGCAGAGAGCTATCAAAACAAACTAAAAACAAAACAAAAGGAGAAATGTTTCCCCTTTTGCATTTGAGCATCCAAGAAGGGACAGAAAAGGAGAAAGGGAAAGAGGAAAAACAAAGAAAAAGAAGGGAAGATGGGAAGAAAGCAAGGAAGGAAAAATAAGGGAAGGGGAAGGAAGAAGAAAGGAGAATGAAGAGGGAAGAAAAAGAAGAAAAGGAAGGAAGAAAGGAAGGAAGGAAGGAAGGAAGGAAGGAAGGAAGGAAGGAAGGAAGGAAATTAGTTATAAATGAGATTGAGGGAGGGTCTAGGGAAGTCCTGCCTTAACACTTGGCCACCACAGGTGCCTCCGACACAATTTCCATGTCACGCCCACCATGGCCATGCCATACCCACCCACCTTGATCCTCTGAGGTCAAACACAACCCTAATGTGGCCTTCAATTAAATAAATTTGACATCCCTGCTGTATGTTGCATTGAATTCAATGGGACTTAATTCATGGCTAAATTCTGCAGATATTCTAAATGTTGATGTCTATTTTAATCTGTACAAAAACTTAAAGCTGTTCAGCTCAGGACTGGGGGATGAGCTCTTCAAAAATCCTTCCACATGGAATAGCAAATCAGTAAAACCTGAGTGATGGGATGACATTAAAACAATATATTGATAAAGTCAGTGTCTGACCCTCTCCATGTTCTTGCTAATGCAGCAAGCAGTTATCTTTAGAAATGCTTATCTTCATAATTACACAAGAGCAAAACTAATTACTGCATGAAAATGTCCAGAAAATACAGTCAGCCAATTCTGAAATGTGAGATCTGCGGCTATTAGAAAATAGAAATGGTTGTGTTGAACTTACTGGAAGACCTCAGGATATTAAATATCTATTACCAATTAAAGACCTAAAAATATTGTCTGGAAAAGGAAAAAGGAAAGGAGAAAAGAAGGGTTGCAACAGTGTAAGTGTATAAATTTCAAAATTGTGCATTGGTGTGCTGATGTGTTTTGAATGCAGGAAGAACTGTAAGACTCATGTAATCCCACAGGCATTGATTGCAATTGTTGTATCACTGTGTGATTAATTGGTCTTTCCAAAGAAAACAGAAAAAAAAGAAAAATTTCATTGAAAAATTGCAATTCTACCTCATTACAATGCAGAATATGCAATTCTATTTACATGTAAGTCTAATTGCATTTAACTGGCATACCTTCATGATAACTATATCTCTCTAGATTAATTAACTCCAAGTGAGAGAGATAGCATAAGACTTGTTGTTTAAAAGGAGGATATTATCCAGTAGGCTATGTATTCTCATTGCTGCCCAAAATTATTTGTTTGTTTATTTATCAAATTTATAAGTCACTCATCTCACACAAAAAATTACTCTGGTTGGCGTGCAACAATTGAATAAAAGCACAAATATAAAACACAAAAACAAAAATATGAAAATCCACATTGAAAAGATAAATATATTAAAGACAAATACAATAGCTTGGCCTAAGGCTCATGATTTAATTGGGACATCAGTCAGAACCCTGACAGGTACCTCAGTGCTTGATTGATTCAAAACTCATTGAATTTGGTACTCAATGCATTTTGACATGAAAATGCTGTCCCGGTTCTTATTGTTTGTTTAGTACTGTACATGCTATGATTGGAAGAGAGGGTCTGCTGCTAACAATGGACAGAAAATCAGCCATGTTGGCAAATAATTTTACTCTGATTGATGAAGTTGCTCAGATGAGCAGATTCACTAAGTGTAGTCCAGTTGCCATGGTTCAAATTATTCAACCTTTAGATACCTAAATGATTGAGTCTTCACTGACATATTGCAATGCATTTTTGGGAGAAACCCCTGAAGTTGGTGTGGCAAGAGCTGGTACATTCCAACCACTCTCTGACTCCCTGCCTAACTAATTTTGCTCCTACTGAATTTCCTCAGATGAGCAACAAAACATCTCAGGTTAACAACATTTGGTCCAGTTCCCATGATTCAAACTTTTGACACCTTGCTGGGAAGGTTGCTGCAAAAGGAAGTAGAGGACAGCTGCAGAAAGTGGAGAGGAAGACAGCCATGCTGGGAAGGTCACTGACATTGGAAAAGGGACAGATGGGAATTTCTTCCCAACTGAAACAAAAGGTCACATGGTAAACCCTGTGGTTTATTTGGTACTCATTGTTTTAATACTCATCATGTCTCTATAACCAATGAACAATGAGCACCAAGGCATCATTTTTTACCCATTATGGCAAACCTGTGCCATGCATGCCAGAAATGTACAATCTCTCCAGGCACGCCAGCCATCACCTGTTGATCTTCCAGGTTCCGGTGTGCGCATGAGCACTGGCCAACTAATCTTCATGTGCATGAGAGTGGCAGAAATCAGAAGAACATCTCCCTGGAGAGCATATGCGTTGTGGCCAGCTGGTCTTTGCATGTGCATGCATGTTAGAAATCAGAAGATGAAGCGGAGATAATTAAAAAGATATTGACATGTGCAGAAATTGATAAATTAATGTCAACAATCTAGTATTTCTTAATGTTATTCATTCCTTAGCCCATGTCAGGTTTGTAGCTTGGTAGTACAACTCCCAATTAGGCAGACCAAATCCTCCTCTAATTCTAATTAGAAAAGTTTTTCCAATAGTTGGAAAAAAGGAAGGACTTAAAAGTTAAACTAAAATAAGATAGGGATGTTAAGATAACAGANAAAGTAGTGCTTTCCAAGCCTAATTGGTATTGTTTGAAACAAATATAAAATTCTGGGTAAAATATTCATTTTGATTGTTGAAATTCTCCCTATTAGTGACAATTGTAAGTTCTCCCATTTCGTCAAATCTAGTGCTATTTGTTGTTTAAGTTTAGTGTTGTTGTTCTGTTTTAGTGTACTACATCTTGCTGTCAGATGTATCCCCAAATACTTAATCTTATTTGTAACTTGAATTTTCAATACATCTGCAAATTCTTCTTTTTGTCTTAGTAGCATATTCTTTGTCAAAATCTTTGTCTTATCTTTGTTTATTTTCAAGCAGGCCACCTTGCTATATGCTTCTATCTTTTCCAATAGTTTTGGTGCTGTTTCTAGAGGGTCTTCTAAAATATTTTTAAATGTTGAAATATTAAGTTACTTGGCTATGAATGAATAGGTGTTAGCTTACCATAAACACAGAACTATTTACTATTTCAAAAATTGAAATGTCAAGGCTAGTTCACTTTCTTTATGATCTAGTTCTGTGGCTCTTTATTTCATTGTGCTAGCTTGCTTCTGCTGCCTCAGCTTATTAATTAATATGACATATTTCCAAGAAACCATAACCCTGACAAAACTGAATCCTATCATTGAGGGAGTCCTCCTATCACTGGCATGAGATCAGCAGAGATCAGTGTCAAGGTTCCAACCAATGTCTTGGAAAGCAAAGCTTTCCTGACCATCAGCAGAGCTACAGAGCTAAGTAAATTGTCATCCTTCTGAGCTCTGCCCAATCTGAAACTCTTTTGAAAATGATACCTTTTGAAGATGAACCCTCATTCTGTCAAGAACTTAGGAGTACTTATCTCAAACAATCTAAGCCCCAGAGCTCACTGTAACAGCATTGCCAAAAAGGCATTAAGAATTGTTAATCTTATTTTGTGAAACTTCTTCATTGAATTGCTAACTAGGGCATACAAAACATTTGCCAGACCAGTTCTTGAATACAGTCTATCTGCCTGGAATCTGCAATGTATATTGGATGTTAACACAATTGAAAGGGTTCAGAGGTATTTCTTGAGAAGAATACTCCACTCTTCTACTCACAATAGAATTTCCTATGTCTCCAGGCTCGAAATTTTGGGCTTGGACAATCTGGAACCATGCCACGTGAAGTCAATATAAGTATAGTACACATTTTCTGCTACAACATCTTGCCTGTAAAGAACTTCTTCAGCTTCAACCACAATTATACATTGTGTAAAATTGATATAAACTGGTCCAAGCTCGATTGTAGAAAATACAACTTCAGCAACAGAGTGGTCAATGCCTGGAACACCCTACCCACTCTGTTGTTACAGCCTCAAACCCTTGCAGCTTTAACCTCAAACTGTCTGCTGTGGACCTCACTCCATTCCTAAGAGGTCCTTAAAAGGGCATGCATTAACACACCAGCATGTGTACCTCTATCTTACTATCCCCATTTATCTGTATTTACTTCCTTTGTTCATGTTTATGTTCATACCTACACTTGTTATCTTTGTTTGATAAATAAATAAACAATAAACAATAATAAATAAATAAATAAGAAAATTCTATTGCCAGGAATAAACATGATAACCAGATTTATCAGCTCTTCTGGCAGTTCCATAAAACCTGGGAGGCAGCAAAGTGCATAATCCAACAAAAGGACATCTTCAGTGCCAAAAATGAAGCACATTCTTTAGTGCTATGTCAAACTTCAAATCAGAGAAAATTAAGAGTGAGCCCTTTAAATAGTTTCTGAACTTGTCAACAGTCACCACAAACTATTATTGCCACCATCACCCTACCTTCAGGGTGCTTGAATAAGATTGATTTGGCAAACCTGAATCAAACCTTTTGCAAGTTGAACTTGAATCAAACAGAGTTGATTTGTACAGCCTTATTATTTACAGTGTGTTAGTGGACTTTTATTAATTTGCTTATTTGCGCTGAAATGACAGAGGATGATATTGTTTTTATTTTCTGTTATATTTTATCTTTGGCTCTGTAGCTTAACAGAAAATGGACCTGAAAAGGACGAATGTAAATCTTCTCTTGTAGTGACATTCTTTAACATTTTGTTGAAACAGGAGAAGGTAAAAAAGACATGTGTGCATACTTTTTGGCCACTCACAACTTAGATAAGTGCAAAGACAATGCCCTTTATTCAAAAGATGGTGGCATGAAAACAAAATTCTTTTTCATCATATTTTATGGGAATATTTAAAAAAGGCACGAGGAATTAATTTTCAGGAATTAATCCTGAATATTGAATATTATTAGTTTTATGAACTTTGATTTGTAATATGATAGTTAAGAAAACAACAACATAATCATCCCCATCTCAAGGGAAATAAGCAGTTATCATATTATAAGGTACAGTTACTAGGAGCAAGCAATATGAGTAAAAGTTTGCATTGGAAATCCCATATAATTAGATCACAGCAGGTGACCTAACTAGGCCAGGTCTGCACTGTGTAGTGTTAAGTATAGTGGTTAATCCATCACTGAATTTAATAAGTTAATATGTTCATGTATAAAAGGTGCAATTATCAGCTACTTGGTGAGATAGATGTGGAATCTAAAAAAAGCAAACACAAACGAAAAATGGTGAATTCCATAACCAGAAAACTAATCTTCATTGAAGCAATCTTGAAAAGATTTATAGATATATTTAGCTGTCAGCAGCGCTAATTTATTATTGAAGATGCACAGATTAGGCTTTTAACTATTGATGTGCTTAAAATGTTGGTACCTGAATTAGTTTTTATCTATATTCAACATTGATGTATGAAGTTCATAAAGGTTATTCAACCATTATTGGAATCCTACAGAACAAAGAATAGCACCCATATATGAGCATGGAAAAAGTTGCCTATGAAGACCTCTGTGAGGTTTTTGTAATACATCAATGTTCACATAGTTTTATTTAGTTATTGGTATTATATACTCTAGAACTGGTTTGTGTTATGTGAACAGCTGAGCTTTCCTGCTCTGTTGAATTCATTATAATCTTATAGAGCATGAATAATTGTATCTGTCTATTTTGTGTCTGTATCTGTTTCATGTGTTTCACTCTTACATCCAGATGATTCTTTTTTTAAAAAAATAATCTGATTAAAACATCACACACACACACACACACATGTTATATTTTTCAGGAGATACACACTTCTTTTTACATATGTACCCCACATAACTCATTTGATACACATTTTAGTCACTTAGTCACATTTAGTCAGCACAATGTAAAAAAAGATGTTGAGACTCTAGAAACAGTGCAGAGAAGAGCAACAAAGATGATTAGGAGACTGGAGGGTAAAACGTATGAAGAACAGTTGTAGGAATGGAATAAATCTAGTTAATGAATAGAAGGATTAGGGTAACATGATAGGAGTGTTCAACTATCTAAGGCAGTGCTGATGGTGTTGTGTGGCACCCTCCAGCCGTACTGCATGCTCCTGTAGGTGATCCCTGAGCCCAGGTGGCTCAGAGTCAGTGCCACCTTCAGCCCAGGGTCCAGGCTGGGCCGGAAGTTGGTGTTTGCCTTGGTCAACCAGGGGGGCGGGGGGGGGGGGGGGGGGGGGGGGGGGGGGGGGGGGGGGGGGGGGGTGTAGGCGCTGCACAACTTCGTCAAAACATGCTGGAGGCATCCTCATGAAGTTCTGGAATGCAGGCAGGGTCGTCGTTCCTCAGCTTCCACCATCAGCTTGTTGTACAGTCTTGTACTCTGCTCTTCTCCTGATCTATCTTTGGACCCGACACTTCTTGGCTGCTCTCCTTTTCTTCCGTAGAACAGTTGAAAAGAGCCTGTAGATGGCTTCGAACTATTGCAGAATGATGGTGGCTACCAAAAGGACTGTGTTACGATCCATGGTGGACATCAATGGATGCTGTGGAAGAGCAAGAGCCAGATGAAGGCTGCAGAGGTCTGCATCGCAGGGCTGCTGGACTGAAAGTGAAGATCCAGGTGAGTTCCTCCCCCTTTTTATAGGCAATATAGGTTTTCACTGGGTGCCCTTTTGCATCCTCTGGGCATCCTCTAGACATCCTTAATATCTGAGATAATAGGTCCCCTCTGCAAACGTTTTTTCCATTTTAAATGCTTTCTTTGCGAGCTGCATCCGCTTTCATCCTTTCTCCCTCCATGCTACTAACGCTGTGCATCCATTCCACGTCCGTTTCACTTCCTCCTTGTGTCCGTTTTCCGCTGGAGCGGATTTGAGTTGCACGGATGCTCAGTGGATGCCTAGCGGATATAGCGGACGCGTAACGGATGATGACGGATGTAGAACGGATTTTCCCCGTATGCGTTGCGGATGCAGAATGGACGCGTTGGATACATTTTCCACTCAAAATGTTTTGAGCAGCTCAAAACGTTTTGAGCGGATGGAACCAGTCGACAGATGCTGGACTCATAGAGAGGATGAAAAACAGAGGCAGTGAGTACAGAACGGATGAATTGTGTTAACCAACAGATGGCAAGTGTTTTTCTCCGTTTTACATCCTCTTTTCATCCATTGGTTCAGTGTGACATGGCCTTAAAAGTTCTTCAAATGTCAAGCTCCTTGAAAGTTAATGAACAGAATCCTCCAAATGATGTTCCCAATAGACAATCTTGATATATCAAAAAAATAGAGTAAAATGATTTTTTTTTTAATTTGAAGGACCAAACAAATTCCTAAAATACAAAAATCCTGGGAATTAGAGAGACAATTCTTGAATCGAAATCAAGCAGAGGAAATTACAATCCCCACCATGCATTTTTCCAACCAACAGAATGCGATGTAGGGAATGTTTCTCTAGTATAAAGCTACTGCCATTTCCTCAGGGGCTTTTAAATTTGAAGGACAACTACATCATCTATCATTTTTGGTAGGGGAAAAAAAAAGACACAAAACCTGTTTGTTAGACTTGTGCCAGTTTTTGTTTTATATTTTGCTTTTTGCTGCCTTCAAATTTCATAGACCCAGCCAATATTCTTTCGTCCTTATTTTCCCCCACCCCAACCCCTCAACAAATGGGTGCCCTTCATTCAATCAGGTAATTGATTAATATTATTGTATTGAGAATCTTGGGAAGAGGAAGACTGTGATGTTACTTGCTTTTAGGTAAATGCATGTCTGTGTACATGCATGCACTCCCATTTTTCTTTATATCTTCAACATTTCAATTTGCTTGTTTGTGTATTATATTTATATTTATTGAATTATATTGTATTGTATTTTGCTTGTTTCCAATGATTCTTGCTGGTTTATAAAATCCATAAATATAATCAGTATATTGATCATATATCATCGTCAGTAAAAAGAGTCACATACAATACATAAAATACCTGTCTATCAATATTCTCAATATGTTTGTCATAATTCTCAATCTGTTTATCACAAGTCTGAATTTGACATTCAAACTATAAAAAACTCTATGAGAGAGCTCCATCCTGAGCTCCTTCCTAAAGGTTAGCATGGTGGATATTATTCAATCTTTAAAAAAAAAAAAAAAAAGCTGTTGTACCTTAATGGAACAGAGACTTAGAAATACTGTATCCTATTTTATGAATAAGGAGTTGTCAAAATTGTAACTGCAGTTATAATTCAGTTCTACCTGAAGCAGTCATGCAGAGATCTGGGTATCAAGCCACATGAATTTTATAGTTAAAAGCAAGCATTTTACATTGTACAAAGAAATCTAGAAACAAAAGTATAAGTATATAGTTATGAAAAGTCCACCAATTAGTATTTAGTTATTAAAGCACCTGCCAATAACTAGGCCAATAGCATGAACCATCTATGGCATCTAAGTACAGTACTAGGTAAAGTGTATTTATCCAGAAGTTTCTAACATAAGATATGGGTGGGGACATAGGAGCCAATGGGAATCCCACAGATAAGGGAATCGATCTCATGTTCTAGTAAGCTGCAAAATAAATACCATGTAACACTGATATAATTGCCCACTGATATAAAGTGGGCAACATATAGTCTTGATGAAAATTCTGAGTCAATTACATAGTCTATTATTTTGGTGAGGGAAACACCACCTGAGCCCTGAATTGAACTGAACTTTAGGGTCTTCTCTGGTTTAATTCCTTTGCAGACTCCTCATTTTAGATAAGTGATCACCTGCTTGCCACCACAAACATGGATATGTTCCAACAATTCACATGCTTAAGAAATGGGTCCCATGTTGGACACAGCTACTGTTGCAGCAAATCTATAAGGACCCCCTTAAATGTCCTGTAGACATGTATATTACCTCCTTGTCTTAATGATATGTAAAGGAGTTCTTCACACAAAGCTTTTCTCTCGAAACTCTCCAAAACTGAGTTTCACAATTGAATTTTACAATTATCAACCTTTGTAACTTCAGTAAAGTATCTGTATATACAAGATAAATTATTAAGTAAAACATAGTAATAGAGGGCAAGAATAATATCTCCTATCATACATATATGGCAAGGATATAAAATTTATTGATTATCTTAATTTATTTAATAAATTTATTTAATAAATTTATCTTTGCAATTAGCTTTTTTTATTTTCATGCCATTAAAAATCTTTTGTCAGACTGATTTTACTAATTACTGTTAAAACAATTAAGCAGGTGTGAAAAACAATGCCTTCTATCAGTAATAAAAATGTCAATTATACATGAGGATTTGGGTCATAAATAGCACCTATAGTCAATCATGCAAATGGAGTGATAAAAATACTTTCTCTTTTAAAGTGATAATAATCTACTCATATTTACTTGGTAATTCAGAAGAAACTTCTCTATATTATAGTTATAAATATTGCTTTAGAAAAAGAAGCATGGTAGGTTGTTTAAGTTGCATCTTCCTTTAAAACAAAATGTATTTAGTTATGTAATTCACCTTGTCTGAATGCAAAACTATTTTATATGCAGATTTAAGGTAATGAGTATTCAAGTTTAAAAATGGCTCTGATATCCTGTAGTTTCTCAATAATAATATACTCTTACATTCCAACTGGAAAGGATGGATTAGGGTTTTTCAATTTGTCTCAGGCATATTAATTTCTGAGTAGGGTTTCCACATAAAATATCAATGTACTGGAACCAACTGCTAATGTACCAGTATATGAACACTTACATTCATTTCTTGAAATTTAGAAGCAATCTTTTTTGTTTCATACATAAGAATAATTCTCAGGAGTGGGTTGTTGTTTTTTTAAATATAATTAGCTAATGAGGATAAATGCAGCCAGAATCTTTTGAAATTCTTAATTAACTTAAGTGTCAATAGGTCTTCACTGAATTGGCAAACAATGCAACAAAACACTAGAGAAACAGTATGATTTTGATAGATGGAAGGAGGAAGAGGAGGAGAGAAGGAAGCATTTATATACATTGATTTTTCAGAAACATGCAAAAAAGATGTTTTAAAAATGTTGCTATAAGAATAAAAGATTTTCTCACTTTATTCACCCCAAATTTCTCATTGATGAAAAAAATACGCCAATAAACCTGTAAGTGAGCAATATAGGATAGGATCCATAAAATTATCAGTGACATTCAAAGTTCCTCTGTGGATTGCTTAAGATAAAGTATGTATGTGTGATGAAATATTGTCCAGATTCTCAGGCAGGAAGGTGTGAATTCTGGCAGCGTGTTCTGACCCAAACCTGGTTCCAAGAGAACAAACACAAGACAAAGGCAGCAGCACAACCTTTTACTGTTTCAGCTAAGAATCCTGTTTCTTCACAGATAGAAGGCTGCTTCCAACTAATTAGTTCTGACAAGAAAGAGCCTTGCCAAGTTTTTGCAAGACTGCCAAAAAACAACAGATAAGAAATAATTTACAACACAAGAGTCTTCAAATACCAACTGTAATGTCCACAAGGCTGTTTCAAAACGTCTTTGCTACCTATAAAGAACATTTGCTACACAGCTGCCTTTTATCTTCTTGAAGGAGGGACCATTACCTTACAGCCTTATTCCTGAGTCACCTGTGATGTTGTGGCTACTCTTTCCTGGGAGCAATCCTGTGCACCCCCACACTTGGCACAGGCTCCTTGGGAACTTCCTCATCACTGCTGCCAGCCCTACAATCTCTGAAGGCAGCAGTCCTGGCCTTATCTGAGTCCTCGCTCTCCTCAGCCGTCCTTACCTGCTGCTGGATAACCAAAACACAGAGCAAGAGATAGTTTGTGTGGGAGAAAAAGGGGGAAGGTAGCTCCTTTCTCATTATTCCCAGAGCATTGTATCTGTTTTATAGTACAAGTCTGCATTAGTTTGGCAAGATTTCTGTCTATACAAGAATAATAATAAAGGAAACTGCTTAGAGAACTTCAATGAGTCTTTTTTTGGTTTTTGGAGCCTGTCACTATGACATGAATTCCAGGTGGTGGAAATTTTGAATTGTGACCCAACACTAGATTGAAAAATGTGAAACATCTAAACAGACTTGATAGAAGTTAACACATTCCAATTGATTTAATGTGCTATTAAGACATTGTCAACTCCTAATGACCACATAGGCAATTATTCTGGAAAAGAGAATTTCACATAGAGAATCATCTATGTAATTTAAGCCTGGAAGGTATATAGCAGATCATTTGGACCGGCCCTTTGCTCAGGACAGGAATGAACAGTTAGAGCCCCCAAGAGATGACCATCCAGCTTCTGTTTAAATATCTTCAGTGAGTCCATCACTTTCTAAGGCAGTCTGTTCCACTGTTTATCATTAGGTATGATTTCCTAGCATCAAATTCAAATTTCACTTTTAGTGAAGCCCATTGTTTCTTATTCTGGAACAACTCTGAACAATTTGATTCCATCTTCTATGACAACCTTTTAGATAATTGAAGACACTATCATATTATTACTGTCCTCTTTTCTCTGTGCCACACACCATCAGTGTTTCCAATCATAAACCAACCTTTATAATATTGTCTATTCTCCTACAGACATATTCAAGTGCCTGCATTAATCTAAAGGTAATCTGATCAACTCACAATAAAAGAATGACAGTTCTCTTGAATATGACACTACATTCTGCTATACTGGATTTTTAGGGCTGTATTTGATTTTTTTGGGGGGGTGGCTATATTACACATTTGGTTCATGTACAGTTTATGATCCACAAAGACATTCAGAACCTTTCTGGGAAAAAAAAGGTTTTCATTGTTTTTTCTAGGGTGATCTTTTTTGATCCTCCCCCTCCTGAAACAGAATACATTGTATTTGTTCCTGTTGAAATTCTCCTCTCTGCTTTCTGCCTATTATTCCACCTTGTCAAGATCCTCCTAAATCTTTACTCCTTCCTCTAATACATTATCCTCACCCAGATCTCTTTGTCAACAGCAAATTTAATAAATATATTTCTAATGCTTCATCCAGGTCATTTATAAATGCATTGACAGCACAGCCGCTCAACACTTTTTCAGCTTCGCATGAAACCATAAATGTATACACATGAGGTACAATTTTCAAGCAACTCTATATCCATCTGATGGTCACATGGTCCAGCATTCTTTTCCCCATCTTTTCAACTAGAATGTCATAGGAAGTTTTGCTGAATGCCTGGCTGAAGTCGAGGTACATTATCTTCACAACATTTTCATGGTCAACAAGACTACTTCATCAGAAAAGGAGGTCACATTGAAGTTTGGCATTTTAATTACTCTGAAGGTGACTGCTTCATAGTCTGTTCCTGATTTGTGTCTGACACTGACAAGCATCACTATCAAGCTGACTGGCCTATAATTCTGAAGGCAGAAACATTTGCCCTTGTCCACTCATTTGGCCCTACATCTGTCCTTCGTGTCTTCTCAGATTACAGAAAAGGTTTTGAGAGGACATCAGCAACTTCTTCAAAAGCCTCAGATGCAATTGCTCTTGTTTGGAGATGCAAAGTTATTGATGTTAGCTAGATGCTTCTTTAGTTCCCTTTTTACTTTGTTTGAATTGTTACTCCTCTTTTTGTCAATAATTCTGCTTAGTTCTATTTGGGGAGAATTCCAAAAATAGGAGTTAAAGAATTCTACCTTTTCTCCATCACTTGTGACTATCTTCCCCTATTCTCCTTAGCAGCAGGCCCATTCATTGTTCTTTTTTCATTTTACTACTCATGCAGCTATTGTTTGTAGTTTTTCTTGTGAGACAAGATCTTTTTGTGCTTTACCATTTCTAATTTTCTTCCTGCAAATATCAACTACTTATTGATCTTTTATTGATTATTTCTGATAGATGTCCTTTTAAAGCAAAGCCTCTCTATAGATAATTGCTTCCTATTCTATCTTCCCCATAAGTCTTTGACCCTCATTGTGACCTGCTGATTTCAATACATAGCAGCTCACCTTTTTCTGAATGGTTGAAATTAGCTGTTATGACATCTATTATGCATGTTCAACTTTGCTACAATTTCTCATTCTGTGATACCTTGAGCCCCAGATGTTCCGTCCGGAAATAAGTTGTGCGAGACCAGGTTCCAACAACAACTCTTTTATTTAGAACAGTAAAGCAATGGCAACGGAACAATGACCCAAGCCCGGCATCCCTTTTTATAGTGGCTTGCCCACTGCTTGTGGCCAATGACACCACTTTAAGTGTTCCTGCCATCAAGTGGCCCAATCGGATTGGTTCTCTAGTGGCCAATCCGAGGGCGGCCTTTTCGACCAATCAGAATGGGGAACTTGGAGCCTACCAAGTTCCATACACAACACCCCTCCCCTTTTGGTTCAGTCCAACGTGCGTCACGTAATCACACAGGTAGGTGGGGCTTTTTCGAGTCCTGGTTGACCTGAGCAGCTCAGTCTCGGCGTGGTCTTCAAGCGGTTCGGACAGGATTGCTGTTTCTCTGTGCTTTCTCCATGGAACCT